>JAQFVV010002471.1:0-25436 GCA_028023455.1 Epiperipatus broadwayi | reverse complement strand
TACATTAGAAATAATAAATTATTATTGAAACAAAAGTTTGTATACAAATAAAAAAATTTTTTTTAAAAAAAACAATGTGTAGCAAAATGAAAACACAACAACATTTGGAATGAATGACATTATAATTAGAATGCATCAAGAAGTTAATTATTTTTAAAAAGAATTATTAAAAAACAAAACAAAAAACAACAAAGTGATCTCTAAATCAATTAATAAGAATTAAAAGAGAAGAAAATGGAAGTGGGAGTGGGGTGGGATGATAAAACTTTGTCTTTAAATCAGGTTGAATATTTTCCAAAATAATTGCTATTAAATTAAAAAAAAATCTTTTATTTTTAATAATAAAAACATTAATATGTATATAAACACTATGGCTTCCTTTTTTTAAATATAAAATAATAAAAATGCTGTTTTAAATTAAAAAAAATTGCTCTAGGATTATATGTTATTGCTAAATGTTAAAAAATAATGTATTCATAACAATTCCTATATATTTTTATGATGCTAATTCTGGAACTAAAGAAAACAGACAATGAATGTGGGAAAATGAAGCATGTGTGAATGCATGCATATAACTTAATCATAATATATTTCTTTTATAATGTGCTAAAAGTTAAAAAAATAGCTTAAGTTCATATTCTTTTTGTACATATTATTTTATAAGATGTAGTCAATCCATACAAGCAGAACTTACTTTCTTCAGGATCTTTAAAATAGCCATCTTTCTCTGTACTGTAACTAAATGTAAGAGAAGATAAATACCATCGAATTGTGACATCTTTAGCATTTTCTTCACTTTCATCTTTCAAATCGTTTTTAATAATCTGGAAAAAAAATACCAAAATAAATATAACTTTAATCTAATATTGAAAATTTGTTGAGTTAGATCTAATAAAAAAATATGAAAAAACTGATGGTTAATGAGAAATGTACTGAAACATGAATTGCTCATGCATTTAGAAATTGAAGAATTAAAAATTATGTTAAAAGAAAATAGAAAATTGAAAGAGAAAAAAATCAGAATAATATTAAAAAATATTAATTATCAATATTATGAAGATCATATTAGTAGGAAGGAAAACTTAAAAAAATTATTTAAGGTTAAAAGTGAAATTTTCTCTTTAGCAATCGGCTGCTGATGAAAAATAACTAATATAATAAGTAATCTTTACTATTGTAATATTTATGAATTTATTTTTGACCAAAAGAATGATAGTGTGATGTGAATTAATAAAAATAATAATCATAATTTATAATAGGTATCCATAATTATAAACAATCCATCACTAAATCTTGACAAATGTATGAGTTCTTCAACCAAAAACGATTCACAATTATCAGAAAATAAAATCATATATAGATTTATATAACGATTTTTTTTAAAAAATAAAACATTTCTTCTACTATGTTTTTGTAAGTTTTCTGGGGAAAAAATATAAATTATTAAACAAAAAATCAATCCTTATGATTGCAATAATGCGAAATCACAAGTCAAGATTTTAATATTGATAATTATTAATATTTTTAATAATAGATCACCTTGATTATATATATATATAATGAAATAAAATAGCATCATAAATATATATGTATAAAAACTAAGATGATGCCAAATTATCATACTGCTGATATAAAAAGCAAACAGTTTATTCTGCAAAACACATATGCTTTGGAACAGTGGCAGTCCCAGAAATTTTTAAACAAAGGTGCTTTATTAAATACTGCCATCAAAAAGTAAGCAAGGTAAACAAAACAGAGTATTTCTTATTTGGCAAGTATACAACCATTCTATTTTTCCATATCAACTATTGTTAAAAGATTTAATATATTTTTATTTTTACCAACTGAAGCGGAATCTGAGATTCAGATTGCGCTTCACAGCCCACTTCCAATCTTCCGCTACCAACCTAAATTCAAACCCTATTCTTGCATATATATTCCACTCACTAACACATTTGTTTGTATCTTTTAGTTTGAGTATTATTAACTAACATATGTATTAACGAAGATATTGGCAGAAATATCTGAATTTAAACATGCAAAATAAAATTAATAAATATAGCATTTAAAAATTCGTATACGCAATAGGGAATGGGGGATTAATTATAACGGACTTATAATATCAAAATATATTATAATTTCTGTATTAATTTGTTTTATAAAAGTTATAATAATTGTTTGTTAATTGCAGCTCAGATATCTACTGATATTGTAGAGACAAAGGTACTGAGTAAATATTTAGTGGAAAAGTTCGTTACATGTAAGTTTATAAAATTGTGTTTTTAAATTATTTTTTGTCATTAAACTATACTTTTCTTTTAAATCCAATATGGAAGATGCGATTGTAATTAGTCAAAATTAGTTAAAGGTGAGAAGCGTAATCTTGTATAATATTCTAACATAACTTTAATTAAAAGTTTCTCTAAAATCAAAATTAGAAACTAAACTTAATTGATTTACTTTTGTTACAAACATTTTCTTTTATCAAAATTAATTAAAGTTTGAATACTTATCTAACAATGGCATCTTCCATCACAATGGGTAAAAGCTTGTATACGAATTCTTTAGGAAATTAGATTGCAATGACCAATCAGAAAGGGATTCCAAAAATACCAAGGCATGGAATAATTACAAATTATTTTGAGGAGAGTAAGTAAGACAGTCAAGGAGAACAGTCACCAAGAAAATTTGCGTGGGTTATTTTCAATGTGTACTGAGTAAATCTAAATCGCCTTTCTCGCCATTCGAGATGGCTTTCCCTGAAATCTGTGCCCTGGATCCCGATACTCATAGACTATACTGATATGCCTGTTCATTAAATCATAAAATTACTACCTGCCTGAATAACTGCTTAACAAACTAGATCTAGTTCTCCGAGGGAATCCGAAATCATCAAAAGAACAGCCAAGGTTGTACAGAGGTAACAATTTCAAATGCTGCTAGACTCTTAAAGTTAGCATGAATAATTTTAACTCTCACCTATCTATTTCTTTAAACATTTTGTAAAGCTTTTATTTGTAAAATTTAATATTAGTTATGAATCAATTTGTAAAATTCTTACCTTTTTGTTAATTGTAACTCGTTCTCTCTCTATATAACTTAGCTGTAATCTCTCCCACATTAAACCTCTCATGAATAATTGTTAATTCTTAATTTCACGTCTAAGCGGCAATACTTTATTTTCATTATTATATTTTATACTTTCAGATACTAAATTATATGTCGATAATTTCCCCCCAGAATCGCAAATGCTTACGCTATCTCTTTTAATAAAAGAAAACCCTCCTTACTTTTAGAGGGTAATTAATCTAGTATATTTTAAAAAACTTGTTATTCTTAGTATAGCGGGTGCCTGCCAGTCTGGGGAATTAAAATCAGAATTTGATAATTACTGTCCAGTGTTATTTTAGAAAAAAATAAGTAAAAATCTATTTTCGTAGAAATGTTTTTTTTTTTGGTTAATTAAATAATAGCGCTAACTTCTAAAATCTGCAATTAGATTTATATGAATTAAATTAATACTACTTTCTTGAAATCAATAGCCACCACCGACTTTATATATATTTAATAATATGAAAAGTATTTATTTATAAAAGCATTCAAAACCAAAGATTTATATTATTTATCCGTTGTGGAAAGTTTATGTGTAGTTTAAAGTAATACATAGGGGGGGGGAGTCCTTTAGTTCGATGAGCTATATTATATTAGCATTAAATGTAATCCTTCCATATCCATGTAGTAATCAAATCATACTGGTACGCTGGATTTTTATTAATAAAGATAGGCGATAATTCTTTATTTCTTAGTTAAATATATATATATATTTATATTAATGCAAGCGTTACATGTATACCAGCCTTTCGTTATATATATACTTTTGTGCTTCGTTCATTTTTACTTCCAATACCAAGGACAAGGTTTGGCAAACCTCTTTGGATTTCTTCCGCGCGAGATATTATGGCATAGGGTTCGCTCTGGCAAAAGTCCAGCCTATGGCAATTCCATAAAGCGCATTCTTAGTTGTTTATGACCCGACCCTGCCAACGTTTGCAGAAAGTCGCATTTCTTTAACGGTGAATTGAAGCGTCTTCTTAGATCTTAGAATAGATCGTTCCATTGCCCTCATACACGTACCGCTCTCCCATATTTTGTTCTTGTTAAAAGCCTATTAATTCTCCTAAACCGTACTGTTATGATTATACTACATGGATTGCCATTTTTTAATATATATTACATTCACACTTTCAGATACGACACTTCTGCCATTATTATTATTTCCCAAATTAGCTTCCCACACACACGTTCTTATATAACAAATGCAAGTATTAATTAAATAAAATTACCCTTATCATCCAACTTAATAAACTTACGTATTGGTATGAATGCTGTTATTTTAGTACTGGTGGATTCAAATAATTTTCAGATACCGTAGTCTAGCGCTCTTATTAAAAATCTTATGTATCCCAGTCAACCGATAAATTATTGACATATAAATAGCCGCAATAGAATAAAGCCATGAATTATTTGTTATTGATGATTAAATATGTTCATTGTATAGTATTGTAAGGGAGGTTAATGTTGTCCAAGGGAGATAAACACCCATTTTATTTACTTTGTAACACCAATAACGTTTGCAATCATATATACTCCAAGTTGATTTAATAAATTTTATATCTTTCTAAATATCTAAGTCATTGTTTCATTTATTGAATAGAAATAATTTTGATGTAATATAAAAAAGGTTTCACTTACTAGATGATCGAAAATCGCTAATTATAATATTCTAGACATGAACCAAGTTCGAATAAGTCTTTTTGTGTCACGACTTTGTGATGCCGGCGGGGTAGGAATAAATTAGATCAGTATCATTGGAATTGTTGCTCATAAGTTGGTAGATCTGGAAAATAGGCAAATAGGGGAGAGTTCATGAATGTTCCTGACCTATGTATCTTGCACAGGATTGGTTTCGAGGTACTTTTGCCTAGATGCTAGATCTTGTTATATGAACAGACGAAACCGACCGGTACAGGTTTTTTTTTTTCCCCCCGGGTATGGACGCCCGCCGTGGGGCTATTAATTACTTTTACACCCTGCAGAACCCTGAATAATAGATGTTAGTATACTAGATATAATGTTTATTCTCTAAATAATAAAAATATATGTGTAAATTTTTTTTTCTTGGTTTGTACACCCAGTTCAGATGATGTCCTTTTTAAATATTATACACACTATGTACAAGTCATTACTAGTATGCATATGGTTTTCCCAATAATGTCAATCATATATGTAGATTTTTTTTTTCCATAAACAATATTCAGTATATATGTGATATTTTGTTCTTCGTCCATAAATAATGTTTTAAATATATATGTACACTTTCTTAGGGTGGTGAAAGAAAAGTAGTGGCAGCTTTTAAATACTTTCACACCCATAGTATGTGATATTTTGTTCTGCTTCCATAAATAATGTTTTAAATAAATATGTACACTTTCTTGGGGTGGTGAAAGAAAAGTAGTGGCAGCTTTTAAATACTTTCACACCCACAGTATGTAAAGAAAAAAAAAGATATGTGCTTCAAATAGTAATGATATCTTTAATTACTTTATGATATTATACATCTGAACTGCTGTACAGCTGTCATAAATAAAAATATGTATTTATAAAAATGTACAATCATCTAGTAAAAGTGTTGTAACAATCTACTCCTCTTGACTGGTGCCCGGTAGTAATACCATTATAAATTTTGTCATCAGGTGGTAGATTGAATAAAAAAAAATATTAGAAACAATGATTCCAAAATTTAACAAGTTATATAGAGAGCATTATTTGTACTCAACTATGTACTCAACTATGTAATGTAATCAACTATGTAATGCAAGGGTTGATAATTTTAATATGAAGTAATACGATTTTAAGTATGTTTCAGGTGCAAAGGAACAACCAAACTTAAAGACCCAGCAAAAACACTGAAGAATGAACAAGAGTAGATTAGGTAACAATATGATATTTGAACATATCGTCTGTTCATATAACAAGATCTAGCATCTAGGCAAAAGTACCTCGAATCCAATCCTGTGCAAGATACATAGGTCAGGAACATTCATGAACTCTGCCCTATTTGCCTATTTTCCAGATCTACCAACTTATGAGCAACAATTCCAATGATACTGATCTAATTTATTCCTACCCCGCCGGCATCACAAAGTCATGACACAAAAAGACTCTTATTCGAACTTGGTTCATGTCTAGAATATTATAATTAGCAATTTTCGATCATCTAGTAAGTGAAACCTTTTTTATATTACATCAAAATTATTTCTATTCAATAAATGAAACAATGACTTAGATATTTAGAAAGATATAAAATTTATTAAATCAACTTGGAGTATATATGATTGCAAACGTTATTGGTGTTACAAAGTAAATAAAATGGGTGTTTATCTCCCTTGGACAACATTAACCTCCCTTACAATACTATACAATGAACATATTTAATCATCAATAACAAATAATTCATGGCTTTATTCTATTGCGGCTATTTATATGTCAATAATTTATCGGTTGACTGGGATACATAAGATTTTTAATAAGAGCGCTAGACTACGGTATCTGAAAATTATTTGAATCCACCAGTACTAATAAAATAACAGCATTCATACCAATACGTAAGTTTATTAAGTTGGATGATAAGGGTAATTTTATTTAATTAATACTTGCATTTGCTATATAAGAACGTGTGTGTGGGAAGCTAATTTGGGAAATAATAATAATGGCAGAAGTGTCGTATCTGAAAGTGTGAATGTAATATATATTAAAAAATGGCAATCTATGTAGTATAATCATAACAGTACGGTTTAGGAGAATTAATAGGCTTTTAACAAGAACAAAATATGGGAGAGCGGTACGTGTATGAGGGCAATGGAACGATCTATTCTAAGATCTAAGAAGATGCTTCAATTCACCGTTAAAGAAATGCGACTCTCTGCAAACGTCGGCAGGGTCGGGTCATAAACAACTAAGAATGTGCTTTATGGAATTGCCATAGGCTGGACTTTTGCCAGAGCGAACCCTATGCCATAATACCTCGCGCGGAAGAAATCCAAAGAGGTTTGCCAAACCTTGTCCTTGGTATTGGAAGTAAAAATGAACGAAGCACAAAAGTATATATATAACGAAAGGCCGGTATACACGTAACGCTTGCATTAATATAAATATATATATATTTAACTAAGAAATAAAGAATTATCGCCTATCTTTATTAATAAAAATCCAGCGTACCGGTATGATTTGATTACTACATGGATATGGAAGGATTACATTTAATGCTAATATAATATAGCTCATCGAACTAAAGGACTCCCCCCCCCTATGTATTACTTTAAACTACACATAAACTTTCCACAACGGATAAATAATATAAATCTTTGGTTTTGAATGCTTTTATAAATAAATACTTTTCATATTATTAAATATATATAAAGTCGGTGGTGGCTATTGATTTCAAGAAAGTAGTATTAATTTAATTCATATAAATCTAATTGCAGATTTTAGAAGTTAGCGCTATTATTTAATTAACCAAAAAAAAAAACATTTCTACGAAAATAGATTTTTACTTATTTTTTTCTAAAATAACACTGGACAGTAATTATCAAATTCTGATTTTAATTCCCCAGACTAGCAGGCACCCGCTATACTAAGAATATCAAGTTTTTTAAAATATACTAGATTAATTACCCTCTAAAAGTAAGGAGGGTTTTCTTTTATTAAAAGAGATAGCGTAAGCATTTGCGATTCTGGGGGGGAAATTATCGACATATAATTTAGTATCTGAAAGTATAAAATATAATAATGAAAATAAAGTATTGCCGCTTAGACGTGAAATTAAGAATTAACAATTATTCATGAGAGGTTTAATGTGGGAGAGATTACAGCTAAGTTATATAGAGAGAGAACGAGTTACAATTAACAAAAAGGTAAGAATTTTACAAATTGATTCATAACTAATATTAAATTTTACAAATAAAAGCTTTACAAAATGTTTAAAGAAATAGATAGGTGAGAGTTAAAATTATTCACGCTAACTTTAAGAGTCTAGCAGCATTTGAAATTGTTACCTCTGTACAACCTTGGCTGTTCTTTTGATGATTTCGGATTCCCTTGGAGAACTAGATCTAGTTTGTTAAGCAGTTACTCAGGCAGGTAGTAATTTTATGATTTAACGAACAGGCATATCAGTATAGTCTATGAGTATCAGGATCCAGGGCACAGATTTCAGGGAAAGCCATCTCGAATGGCGAGAAAGGCGATTTAGATTTACTCAGTACACATTGAAAATAACCCACGCAAATTTTCTTGGTGACTGTTCTCCTTGACTGTCTTACTTACTCTCCTCAAAATAATTTGTAATTATTCCATGCCTTGGTATTTTTGGAATCCCTTTCTGATTGGTCATTGCAATCTAATTTCCTAAAGAATTCGCATACAAGCTTTTACCCATTGTGATGGAAGATGCCATTGTTAGATAAGTATTCAAACTTTAATTAATTTTGATAAAAGAAAATATTTGTAACAAAAGTAAATCAATTAAGTTTAGTTTCTAATTTTGATTTTAGAGAAACTTTTAATTAAAGTTATGTTAGAATATTATACAAGATTACGCTTCTCACCTTTAACTAATTTTGACTAATTACAATCGCGTCTTCCATATTGGATTTAAAAGAAAAGTATAGTTTAATGACAAAAAATAATTTAAAAACACAATTTTATAAACTTACATGTAACGAACTTTTCCACTAAATATTTACTCAGTACCTTTGTCTCTACAATATCAGTAGATATCTGAGCTGCAATTAACAAACAATTATTATAACTTTTATAAAACAAATTAATACAGAAATTATAATATATTTTGATATTATAAGTCCGTTATAATTAATCCCCCATTCCCTATTGCGTATACGAATTTTTAAATGCTATATTTATTAATTTTATTTTGCATGTTTAAATTCAGATATTTCTGCCAATATCTTCGTTAATACATATGTTAGTTAATAATACTCAAACTAAAAGATACAAACAAATGTGTTAGTGAGTGGAATATATATGCAAGAATAGGGTTTGAATTTAGGTTGGTAGCGGAAGATTGGAAGTGGGCTGTGAAGCGCAATCTGAATCTCAGATTCCGCTTCACAACTAATGTTTGACAAATAATAATATCTAGAGTAGATCAACCTTTACTTTTTATTTCATTTTTTTCTAATAATGAAGAATTGAGAGAATATAATTTTTTTATATGTTCAACACTAACATCCATTGTGATAAATATTTAAATAATATTTCTTTTATTATTTTGTTGTATTTTTCTGTAATAAATAATGTTTATTTATAAATGTTAATTACAAGAAAACAATAGAATATTTTATTACTCATCCTAAATAAAAACAAAAATTTATTCACTTTGAAAGGAAACCACAATGGATAAACATACCAGCTCAAATAACCTGCTGCAGTGAATAATTCAATGGAACTAATTACATATATTGAAAAAAGAAAACAAATTTCAATGGAATTTGCTGAAATTCATCAAATATGATAGTTCTCACACTGCCATAATTAGCAGTATCTTTCAATAGAAGTTCAAATATCACTTAAAATAATTTTTTTTATAAATGGTTTAATTATTATATTTACATCACTTATGCAAAATATTGAATGATTGTTATATTATTGATATTTTCATCCACAAATTTAATACTAATTTTTTTCTGGGAATGCTGCAATGCCACAGTACTTATGTGCTAGCTGCCATTACTTTGAAAATTTCTTTTGTTAACTGTTAAAAAGAAAAACCTAAATATCAATGTTAATACAGAAGCCCACATTTTTATATCAACAATACAAACATGTCTGAGTTGATGTTAAAGCATAAATAACTAATTTGGTAGTCTAATTCAATTAAACTTATTTCAACATGGTTAATTAATGTATGAGGTACAGTTTTATAATTTATTTTATTCATTATTAAAATAAGTAATTAAATGATGCCGATGTTTGATTTTATTACATACTTTAATGTGGATTTAATGATTCAAGTTTTAATTGACTGAAGTATACATCTACTTTAATTAACTTTGTTGAATTAGATGTTACATTAATTATTGCCACTTTAACATTAATTATTGTCACTTTAAGTTTTCAATGTTTATATTACTAATATAAGAAAGTGTTTGCTGAACTGGTGTGAATATGAGGCATTTCTTTAGACAAAGAAAAGTTGTTTCTGAAACGTGTTTTACAGATTGCCTGATTATATTTTTAACATAGTGATTGAAAAAAAGTTAGTAATGCAATACTATGAGGAGTTTATATTGTCTTACATTATAAATATATACTATTGATTTTTTTCTTCATTTATATTTGTAATTCAAATTTGCATACATTTGTTCATAAGTATAAGGGCACTTTCGGTGAAGCTCACCTTAATCATTTACAGGTCTCTTATTAATTATTACTGATGCTTTATTTATACTGTAATAAAATTACAAAAGCATTTTTATTTAAATTATTTCATTTAAATCTTCTATTTCTTTGATAATTGGATGCTAGTATAAAATTGTTTATTCTTACATTTCTATATTGGTGATAAACCATGTCTTCTTGATCATTCTTTTTTTGTTATCACATTCTATACACTTTAGATTGACTAACTATGAGTCAAATTTATGAACACATTGTTTTTTTGGGTCCAAAAAACAACAACAGACATATTTTAGATTGTTTTTAGCATGCCTAGATAAATATTTGTGCTACTCTAATCTAGTTGAGATATTGGTTTCCGCATAGTATATCGAACTGTTGCATGGAATCTTATATACTATCTATGGTACATATTCCTTTTTGTCTTTTCTGTTAATAATCAACCTATTAAGATTAGGTGAAGTATGAAAGCTAACTTTGAAAGTTGGCTTACACAACTTTTTTATTTTGTTCATTAATCTCAGAATATAAAGCATGTTAACCCATGGTTTAGTTTCAACTCAAGATTTTAAAGTTTGTTTTATATTTGTATAGAATTGTTTATTTACATTCATCAGAGTGTTTTTACTATAACCTATGATACATATATCTTTAATTTATTCATTTATGTTGTTATTTTTGTCTGCTTTGTATTTACAAAGCATCAATGTTAGATTAGATGCAGCACAAATACTTATATAGGAATGCTAAAAATAGCATGGATATAAGTCTATTTTTGGGATCACAAAAAACAATGTAGTCATAGGTTGACCCACAATCAGTCAATCTAGTGTGTATAGAGCACAATGACAGAAAAAGAAATATCAAGGAAGTGCAGTTTATTACCAATCATAGAAATGTAATAAACAAAAGGGAAAACAACATTCAGTTATCAAACAAATGGAATATTTAATGAACTAATTTAATAATTATTAAAGAGGAAGTGAACCTCCAATAATACGCTATTTCTTAAATATTACAAATCTCTGCGCATTCACCCGCCAGTAAGAGTTTTAAAAATTTAAGTGAATCACTTAAGTTTAGACCATATTTGTATATACCAAAACTCTTACTGAACATGCTTATATCAGGGCTTCAGTTTATTGTGTGCCTGATGTTATAATCAAATATTGAATTGTACAAATTTAATTAACCTATTGCAAGAGAAAGACAGAGACTCATTTTTAACCACATATGATAAAACCTGTATGACTTATAAATGTAAATCTATTATTATAAAGTGCTGAAAAGTTTGTAATTATTAAAGAGGAAATGAACCTCTGATAATGTGCTATTTCTTATTAGCAGGTGAGTGCACAGAGTTTATAATATTCAAGAAATAGTGCATTATCGGAGATTCATGTCCATATTAATAATTACAAAATTTTCAGAAATTTATAATAATAGATGAACTAATTTAAATAAAAATACTTTTATAGTATAAATAAAGCAGCAACATTAATTAACAAGAGAGCTATGATTATGGTTAGCTTCACGAAGACTGCACTCAGGTTTAGATTATAAAGAAGAAACTACTTTGTTACACATACAAACAAGTGTAAGCAAATTTGAATATATATAAATAAACATTGTTGATTGTTATTAATATTATTTAAATGTTGACTGCTTTTATTTATTTACATTAATACCTATCTAGCCTTGAACATTATTAGCTTTATTGCAGAGTTAGAGTGCAGTTTAAAAATTATATGAAGTTTTTAAAACTTTGTATAAACACTAACGATTGCAACTTACTTTGTAATCAATTTGCAGTCGTTAATATCTATATAATCATATTAGACCATGAGTACTTGGCAACAAATTGAAATTGTTGATTGTTTTTGATAGTGGTATTGTTTAAGTATTGACTGCTTTCTAATAACATAAACAAAGCAACAGAATGATAAAGAACAAAAATAGAATAAAGATGAACTTTGTTATCACTATACAAAGCAATCCATGAAATACAACTTAATTCATTAGATCTAATTGATAAATAAATATCACTACCTTAATTTAAAAAAAAAAACTAGAAAAAACCAGAAAGACTTATCAAAGAGGAATGTTATTTTTTTTCTAAACATAATTCTAAAATATCTGTAATATAATAGATTGAATATAGATCATGTCTATAAAAAGCAATAGTCAGTTTAGGACGATTATAATTATAGTTACAGAGACGACATTGAAAGCAATATTAAAAAATCAGAATCCAACCATAAAGCAGTTAGGCAGAACAAAATAACAATTTTGAATATTCTATAAATGCCTATTTTTGAAAATCTTTCATATGATTTCCCGGCTATCCGTGTATGTTATGTTTAAGTCATTTCAATAAGTTGATATTTAAATAGGATTTATGTGGAAAATCTTCAAACTATTTATCAATCAAGTTAAGATTTTTATCTAACCCTGTAATACTATGTTCCCCCCAAAATAACACCTAACCAAATAAGCCCTAACATGATTTTTCAGGATGTGTATAATATAAGCACTAGTTAAAATCGTCAGCCACATAGACAGTTGATAAATGTATTGAATTATATAGTAATGAATGTATAAATAAACAGTATTATTGACATTAATGCTTTAAATAAACAGTAATATAAATTCTATGGTTCTTTTATATTTTCCTGTTGACAATTTTCAACAAATGTAATTCTATGTGTATAGAGAAACAATTTAGCTACCACAACTCAGTATATCAGATAATTTATAATTTCATTTATATATTTTTAGGTATTTATTTTATTTATATTTAATATTTAGATTTAGAATGCTTGATTTAATTTTACAGCTTCATCGTGATAGCTTTTAAATATTCGAGATAAAATAAAAATTAGTTTGATTTCTTAAACATTTTTTCCTTCTAGTATGTCGGCAGCAGCGTGGGTTTGGAGCGTTCCATCATCAGATTTTCAATAGGATGGATGGCAGAAGAGTTGTGGGGTGAAGTAGATTGAAGCATGACCATTAAAGTATGAAGATTGGCTATCTTATTATAAATCTGAGCACTTATTATATATGTGTAGAGATGATGATCTGGACCAACTGACGAGTGCTGGTTTAGCACAAAATATATATATTGGTGATTATTTATCTTTTAGACATGTATGTGGTCAAGGGTATCAGTAGTATGAGATAGTGTGGAGAGTTGAGGGTCATGTGAAAGTCGGAGCTCAAAATACCATATATATTACATTACATTGTTTGTACAGGTATATATATAGTCTGTATGTTAGATATTAAAATAATGAAAGTGATTTTAATAAACAAAGTTAGCTTAAGATAAATCACCAATCTTTCACCTAAAGAAAAGTTTTCAAAAAGAATGCCCAAGCAAGGCTATTACAATTAATTTGGAAAGTATTACAATTTGCTCACTTGATAACAGATGGGTGGAGTTGTGGCTTATATGAATCATTGGGATTCAATACATCATGTGTTGTAATATAGATACTTAATGTGCACATGTAAGATAGAGAAACATTTTTTCAATTTTTGTGCTTGCATTTTTTTTGTTGCTTTATGTGTGGACAAACCATTCTTAACTGTAATCATTTTTGTTACCATTCCTGTCTCACAAGTCTTCATTTAACAGTTGATTTAATGGTAAATTTAAAGGAAATAATATTCTGATCACCAGATAAGATGAGTGCAGAAATAAAGAGCTATCCCAATGAGTATAAGAAAGAAATCATGGGGTTCCTGAGGTAAGAATTTTACAGCTTTCTGTAAAAAGAAGAAGTACTTGAACAAATGTACATTTTTGCACTTAAAATAAATGTAGATTTTTGTACATGAAAAAATAAGACATCCCCTAAAAATAAGCCTCACAGTGTCTATTGGAGTAAAAATTAATATAAGACCTGGTCTTATTTTGAGGAAATGTAGTAGCAACCATAGAACAAAAAACATATAAAAATGAAAAAGATTTATAATATTTTTATAAAGACTTCAAAGAATTCATGTATCAGGTAAGATACAATAGGGTTTTATACTTAGTCTTTATGATAAATTTACATTCAGAAGGGGGGATGTGGAGGAAAAGGAAATAATTTTCTTTCACATAAAGTATTCAATCATGTAGTTGAAATAGAACCCAAAAATGGCAGAAGTTTCTAAAGTTTGCATTTACTTTAAGATAATGAGATATTGTTGAGATCATAACTATGCATAACATTTGTTATACTGTAATTAGGGGTCTTATTAAATGAAAGAAAAAAAGAAGGGGAGATCAGTACTCTTTTAGATAAATCTAAATTCTTCAAGCACTTGACAATTTCATATTTTTAAGATATCTTGAATAATTAATCATTTTTAAATAACACTTTATTTTGAAGGAATTATTTTAATTCAAAGTTGTTAAAATTTGAAATTTTTTATTAGTCATACTTTATTTCCTTATTTTTTAATGCAAATTTTAAAGTAATTTTATCTTGTTGCTTTGGTTTTATGTGATTTCTGAAAATTAAGGAATGTATCCCACATTTTTCAATGTAAGTTAAGTCTATTTTTGTGCAATTTTTTTAATGCGGGTTTTCTGTGGAACCTATCTCCCACATAAAATGTCTCAGGTGTATATATCTTTCAAATCAAGTAATGCTTTTTTATAATAATAGTTATTATATAAATTATATATATGGATTATTGGTTATGTTTAAATTTAGACTTGTTTTTGAAAAAATAATGCATTAATAATTGGTTTAAGTTATACTTATTTGATTTTCCTGTTTAAGTGTATATCAAATGAAAAAATAAGATTGCATTAATAATTAAAATTATTAATAAAGGAGATTTTTGATAGATATCTATCAGTAATTATCATTATATTCGTAATTATTATTAACTAGTGAAAGTTATCTGAGTAGATAATTGAAAAAAAAAAATCTGTTGGTGTTTTTTTTTACCAAGTTCAGTATGTAATTTCAGTTTAAGTTCTATTATCCTATGACATTTTCTTTGGCACCTCCATGATAGCAAACACAAATGTAGAGTTCCATAAACATTTTTGTCATTAAAAGGAGATCCAACTATTCATTTTATCAATATTATAATCATTAAACATCACATGATAACCATTTCTTATGCATACACAATCTGCTTACACATAGATTAAACTCTCCATGGCAAATAGCTTTATGGCAGTTAGTATAACATTTGTTGTAATCCATTCTGTTTTGTTCATAAAAATATTAAAAACAGGAGGGTCATGCTCTCCTCCTTCTATGTGACTTTTTAATGAGAGTGCATTATTTCTTTGCTATAAATCCAGAATCTAATGGTAAAATATATGAAAATAAAACACAAATTTTAAAGATTTTTCTTGCTGGTCTTGTTTGCAATCTTTTTTATTATTATTAGCTCAAGAATGTGTGATTCTCCTTCAATGACCTTAATAAAGCACATTATTATTATTCAATATAACTTAATACAAATATTTTATTTTAAAATTTTAATAATAAATTGTTCATTCACTTCTGATTTATTCAAACTATAAATGTATTTACTAAACACACAATTTTTAATTGCTTTCTTTATAAACTATAAACTATAAGAGAATAATAAATGATGATATGTGCATATCACATATTCCCACTCTTAATAAAAAAAAAAGCAAAACAATTCTAAATAATTAACATAAGGTTATCACTACCAATAACCTATGATCATTTTGTGATGTACCAGAGACTTCACTAATTTCTCTTCTCTGTCTTAACATATATGATTCCTTCTCACTATCTATAATTTATTTTAGATTTATATTTATTACTTTATTTTAGAATTGTACTTATTCTGATCCAGAATTCAGGATATAGGTATATGTGAAATTATGCTCGATCATACATATATACTGTTCAGAGAATACCATTGTGGCATTCAGAATAAAAATAGTAACTATGAGAAAAATAATATTGCTTTTTAATTATCACTATCTCATATGTAAACATCATTTATTGTAGTCAAAAAGGTTATCATCAATACTTTAGCATTGAAAGCCATTACTCAAATTGGCAACAATCATGGCTTAGATAGTAAATGAGTTCTAAACACCAATAAACTTCATCATTATGATAATATTAAATTTGACATTTTCATCTGGGATTTTCAACATTATGATTAGAATTCTATGAATGAAAAGTCTGAACAACAGTGATATGGTATATACAGCACTGATAATCATTATTACAAATGACTTCTTAAGATGCATATCAACTGAATTAGTATTTTCAGTCAGAGCAGTTATCACCCCCTTCCAAATATGAGAATAATAAAATATGATAGAATCTTGAGCATGAGAAAAAAAAGATTAAAATTTTTATTTAAGAAATAATTTGATCATACAGATAATAATAAAAAAGTTATATTTCTCATTTGATAAGAATAATTGGTAATCATTTGAATATGTATTAAAAATGGTAACTGTCCATGTTTGTAGGAAATGAAAAATTTGTCAAGCAGATTGATGTAATGTGCACACACATATATAATTATATTTTTGTTCACTACACTTGTTTATATTGTTTACAAACATTATGTCTATACTTGTTTCTTGACTCTAAATTCATGTATTTCTTGATAATCATTCAAATAATATTAGAAGAAACCTAATTAATAAAATTTTAAAATGCAGGCAAAACTCTCCATACAGTAGTGCCACTCAGTGCAAGCCAGAGTAATCAATGGATTCCAAAAGGCTTGTGCATAAAATCCCTCTCTAGTGCCTACTCATCTATTATTCCCAGACTAGTTTCTGGTTTGTGGCCTTCGTCAGTGAGAAGCCTTGGATCTGAGAGCATTGCAGCTAGATCTTAGGATGATCATGTGATATTTAGTGGTTTAATTTTAAAATATACTCAACAATAATGACATTCCATAATAATTTATGTATTGCTGTTTTTCTATCATCTTTATTTTTATAAATTGGATTAATGGAAGCAACCTTAATATCAGGTGGTACAACTTCATGATTCATATATTTCTAAAAAGTCTCAATAGCATTGAAACTAACATATCTCTGGCATATTTTAAAACTCCAGTAATTATTTCAGCAATTTTTGCAATCTTTGTATTTTTAACATTACAAAGAATTTTTTAATTTCATGAAATTGAATTTCTTTACTCCAAACCTAAATGATTAGATAGGATAAATTTATTATTAAAAGTTTTTGTCTAAATTCTTATAAAATTATTTAAAACTTAATTAAAATACTCCTTTTATCTGTTTAAAATATTATAATTGTTACATAAGACTCTCATTCTGCATCACAAGCAGGATCTTGAGTGGTATAAATTACATATACAATTATTTAGATGTTTATTGATATTTATATTACACACATATTCATAAAGTGTCTTGTAAGGCTCTTATCATTGGATTTACCAATATATGTTTTAAACAAATATTTTGTGATGTAATTGTACATACCTTTAAATATATAATTAATGATTTAATTACAAAAAAGAAATCAAGTCAGATGTCACATGACCTAATTTAAACAAGCTTGTATTACAAATGTTAAGAGCTTATTTGTAAGCTCTTTATCTAACATAATGATTTAATATATAAATCAGCATTTATTTTTTATAGCGTCTGTATACAATTGTAATCACATTCATATCGGCTTTTTCAAACCAAATTGTGCAAACGCTTTTTGCGAGTGTTAAATAATAAATGAATACCCTCTGACCCATACAAGATATAGAATTTATGCAGCAATAAAAGGAATCCTCTTATTACTATGACTCAAATATTTATATATGAGCAAATCTGAAGTACTGGCACAGAAGGTGTGACTATAGAACAGTCACTTTGAATTACTATATATAACTTATGAATGAATGACGCCGATGAAATTTACTAGAATTTACTGAACATCATTCCAACTGAAATTAATCATATATATAAATCAGCATTTATTTTTTATAGCGTCTGTATACAATTGTACAGATGCTATAAAAAATAAATGCTGATTTATATATATGATTAATTTCAGTTGGAATGACGTTCAGTAAATTCTAGTAAATTTCGTCGGCGTCATTCATTCATAAGTTATATATAGTAATTCAAAGTGACTGTTCTATAGTCACACCTTCTGTGCCAGTACTTCAGATTTGCTCATATATAAATATTTGAGTCGTAGTAATAAGAGGATTCCTTTTATTGCTGCATAAATTCTATATCTTGTATGGGTCAGAGGGTATTCATTTATTATTTAACACTCGCAAAAAGCGTTTGCACAATTTGGTTTGAAAAAGCCGATATGAATGTGATAATGATTTAATGTATAAATTAAAAAAATTTTTTTCAAACAATATTTATACCATATCTAAGTTATAAAAACACCCTAAAATCATTTCAGAATTATCAAACTTTTTCATTTTGCTTATTTGCCTGTTTTTCTTTTATTAATACACTTTAATTTATTAAACAATATCTTTCTAATCATACATTCATGGAAATCTATTATGAATGTAAATATATGCATTTAGAAGGCAAATAGGCACACAATCATGTCATAAAGATTTTAATTGAAATTAAAAAAAATGTTGAAGTTTTATTTATAACTTAATAAGCAAAGTGTACAGTTAGTTTTGTCTTTACATTAGTTGTATTTATCTTTTGGGTTTAAATTGATTTGAGTTATAATTACAGGATATCTTCTCATCGTTTATTTACTACAAATTTGCAATTTGATAATTGAGAAAGCACAAAATATATCATGGGATCATGGGTACCCAGGTTAGCAAATAGCATCCTCACTCATAAAGTGATCTAAAAATACAATATCTATTTTTAGACCATGACAGAATAATGTCAAAGCTAGATTTTAATGTTATTGTATAATTCTGCTCTACAAAAGAGTGCATTGGTGATCGAGAGGTCAGCGACAGGGTTAGCGGGTTCGCTTCCCGGCTGATGCTATGACACATGAGGGGGAAAAAAGAGTGCAATTATCAACAATAATAAATGCTATATTATAATATTTACATATAAATTCTGAAATGAAACAAAACATCGTTTTAACATTAAAAATTATATCTGATCATTGAAGAGAATTTTTGTTTTTAAAAATAATTTCCTCCCTATTTTTAATAAACTAATTCTTACTTTTTTGTTATCTAGTGAAAACAATTAAAACAACTTTAAATTTTAATTTCCAGCCCCTTGAAACTCTATGATAATTTTATTTATTAAAAACTCGTATTCTTTTAGTCATTAATATTGAAAATGATTATTTTAAAAATATTAATACCTTTTATTTTATACATTTAAAAAATAAAAATGTATTACATATCAAATATATGCCTGTAAAATGTTTATGAAATGTTAATAAATACTTTATACAGTATATGTTAATACATGTACAAAAAGTTTTTTTTTTTACAAATGTGATAAAATAATTCAATTAATTAGAATAGGAGATCTATAATAATAAAAAAATTAGAATCCTTACTTTAAACTGCAACATCAATTTATACTCAAATCCACTTCCTATACCCAACCAAGATAAAATCATTGTGATTTCTGTGTCATTGCATCCTCCTTTAATAATAACAGTATCAGGGAGATTAATATTGGCTTCACTTTCAGGATCCTAAAAATCAACAAAAAGCCATATTATTTCCACAAAACAGTTAAATAATTTTAAAAGTCTCAAAAATGTTTTTTGTTATTGAAAAGTGATTTTTAAAAATTAAAAATACAGATATCGAAGTAATAACTGCAAAATATTCTTATATTACAACCAATTCAAGATTATTTTCTCTAATTCAACAAGATTTGTAACCTGCATGGGCAAGAGTGTACTATAATTAAGCAATAACCCTCGATCATTATGGGTATTAGTCTATCATTGTTTAATACGCTCTTAATATATTTTAATTTTTCTTTTACACATGCACATACAGGGAAACATATACAGGAAGCTAATATAAATACATACAAATATTTTTTCATTTGAAATCTTTAATTACAAAACAATGACGTCAATTTGATGGAGCATATATATCTCTGTTTTTATTAATCACGTTAAAATGCATTGATGGGCAAAAACATTTAAAAGCATATTAGAGCATGTATAATAAGATAAAATAAATTTGTCAAGAGTTGGTGGCCTAGTGGTTAGCATAGCTGCCTTTCAAGCAGCTGGCCCGGGTTCGCTTTCTGGTCAACGCATTTGACATATGGAAAAAAAAAAGATAAAATAAATTTTCTATTTTATGAGATTGGAAATATATATATATATATAAGTAATATTTTATACTACTACTAATAATAATGTTTTTTAACCCTTCATGTTCATATTCTTTCAGGAATTTGCAGTTTATTTTTTGTTATTATTATTTATAAATTTTTTTTTAGTTTATCTAATTTAATCTCCATTTTGATCTTCATATTCTCTTAAGCCTAAAGTGATATTTATAATATCTGAAATTGTTAAATCTTTGTTGTATTTACATTAAATATGTTAATTTAAAAAGCACATTATTTAATAATGTTTATCAGATTGTGAAAATGCTCTAGAATAAATCTTGAACTACAATTTTGGATAACAGTAGTGTTATTTCTACATCCTATGCTAATAGATTATTTAAAGTTATCAAATTTGACTTATTGAAAATACATAATATTGGGTTTTTAGTCAAGAACTGAACACCTCTCTAATTATTATGATGTAAAAAAGAAATATCTTTTGCTAAAGATAGTTAAGTCATTATTATTAGCAATATATAGATTATTAATAAAAGTTTATATTGTAATAGTATGATATTATAAAAAGGAAGAAAAAAGAATGAAAAATAAAAATAATTTATATGTGCATACTACACACTTAAATAGCCAACTGTTATATATATATATATATATATATATATATATATATATATATATATATATATAATCTGAAAACTTGCAGTTCAATAAACAATATATTTTATCAACAAAACCTAAGCACACATCATGTATAATAGCTCACATTTTGTTAATAAGCTATGATTGCAATAGAATACATATTATTTATTGAACTGCAAGTATATAATATCTTTCAACATGAACATATATATCTAAGATACCTACTTATTCATGTGTATAATATGCCCATATAATTTAAAATTATAACAAACAAAATTAAAAAATAATGCAGATCTTATTAATAAATTAAAGGAGCACAGTTACAAATATATTTACTTGTGTGTGTCCACTCATTCACATACATTCAAAAAGTAAAAATAATAAAAAACATATAGTAACTCATTTATTTCTTAAAATAAAAAGAATGGTGAAGAATCAGAACTGCAATTAAACATATTCTGGATGATTTTCCTTTTTCTTCAATAACTTTTTCCCTAAGGAAACATTCATTAATAGCAGCATCCTTATCAGCAAAGAGTAGTTTTGATGTTCTGAACTGACTTTTGAATTTATATAGTCAGTCCTATTTGCTATTATCCATTTCAGATTCTAGAATGAACTGTTCAAAATTTAAGCTCCCTGACACAATAGTAAGAATGTTTACAATTCTTATTTTAACTATTTTATTGCTTAAAAAATAGTGATTTAAATTTTGTAAACATTTTGCTATAAAAAATACAATAACTTATCAAATGGTGAGTAAACTATACAGTATGTGTTTTCAATTTAATTTGAAAAGTATTATTAATAAATATGATCATGTATGGCACTCTGAGATGAAAAATAACTGCCCACGTTATCATATAATAGACTAAATTTATAAATTTTAATGATTTTATTTTTTGTTTTTACATTTTTTTAGATACCAAATAATTAAAGTAGTATATATTGATATAGTGAATATCACACCTTTATTGTATCCAGTTGCTTCTATCACTGTATTTAATATTTATTTAGCCTAGCAGTCTAATATTTACAAGTTCTTATAAAGATGAAATTAATTATAATTGTTTATTTCTTGCATACTATGCATTTAATTTTACATTATCAATTTAAACATAATGTACATGTGCAATAGTCTGATTGAAACTTGCTTTTTTTTTTTTACAGCACTAAAAACTAAGTGACTTTACAAATCCTTGATGGTTCTACATGTTTTTATTTTATGGAGGAGCATATCTTTGCAAGAGCTAGGGAGCACATAAATGCTTTCAGTTGAAACTTAACTACACATATCTTCATTTCACACTTTTTATGTAGAGGTTATTTCCCAATTTTTAATAATAATTAAATAAGTTAGAAAAATATAATTACATTAAAAATTCCTAAGACCAGACAGTATAACAAAAGTAAAGAATACAATCAATTCTTTTTTATTGGCAAACATATAAATATAATAACTTTAATGGAATATATATGTACACAGTCCATTAATATTTCAAGATGCCATATTTTTGATAATCTTATAATTTATTCTTTTTTTGCATAAAATATATATAATGTTAATTTTAAATTTAAATTTAATATTAAAACTCGGTACAATAAAAATTTTAATAAATAAGTCTGTTGTTATATTATTGCATAATTGAAAAAAATATTGACTGACATATTGACTGACAACATTTGTTTACAATATTATTAGTAAAAGTTTTAAAACATATATGGCAATATTAAAGAATTCTTTGTTATTTTTTAAAAAATACATTGTATTTTTGAATATGTGCAAATAATTACTGATGTATTGTAGAGAGAAGTAATTTACATATTTTTGAAATAATTGCTTGAGGTTGATTGCGTAAACTTCACAGCATGTTTGAAAAGTGAATAAGACATATATAGATTCAAGATAATGTCCCATGAAAGAAATTAAAAAAGAATTTAACTATGTATGGAAATGTCCATAGATGTGTGAAAAAATAGGTTATTTACTCTAAATCACTAAGTGAAATATTTATAAAGGATTTGTGCTCATCCAATAGATAAATACACCTGATGGTATGATATATGAAAAGTAATCTTTTAACACAAAGTAGTATAGTGAGTGATATAAATAGTGGAATGGCATTGAGGACTGAATTAGTGTTGCAATATGCATTTTGACTCTTGCAAAAGATTTAGCACATATCAAATTGAAGTCTCTTCTGCAAATCTTAATTGATAAAAGAATTGAAGATAGTCTACATATGTATGCTTTAATTGCAAATATGAATTTATTATAGTAAGATTAAGCATATTTTCAGGTAATTTACAAAGTATAGTATTAATCACAACAAGGTAAAGTTTTTAGGCAAAATGGTTTCATTTTCACATTAAAGGTAACTGCTATGAGTTGAATCAAGTGATGACTTAATTGGACTTAGACAGATTGACTTTCAGACAGGATGATGAATATCAGGAAGAATGACAGTCATGTAGAAAATAGTAATCTATGACCTGTAGACAGTTATCATATGAATGGTATACAAAGTTGTATTGTGGATCCAGACATTATTTAGAAATGACCTAGAGTATGAAGAACAAGGAGATGATCTGAAATTCTTTCTATTGTATCATGATAGCATCAACAAAGGATATGGCATGAATTATATTTCCAAGATGCAGAAAAAAAAAGAATTATGCACTATTATAATTTTAAAGTAGTGATTCTATATAAATTGGAAACAACAAGAATAAATGTGATGCTCTGTGAAATATCAACACTAAGTTTCAAAGATGTGGATAAATCAAATGTAATTTTTAAACAGATATGTTGATGAGATAATTCTCGATAACAATTTTAAAATGATGGTATGCTAATAGAAGGTGATGTATAGTTATGAACAGATATTTTCAATTTATGAGATCAAATGCAATCTTAATATGAATTTACCATGCCACATAATTTGTACATTTGTTTACATTGGCAATCAACATCAATTCCTGCACCAAAATAATAGC
This sequence comes from Epiperipatus broadwayi, assembly GCA_028023455.1. Classification (NCBI taxonomy): domain Eukaryota; kingdom Metazoa; phylum Onychophora; class Udeonychophora; order Euonychophora; family Peripatidae; genus Epiperipatus; species Epiperipatus broadwayi. The sequence goes on along the minus strand of JAQFVV010002471.1, from coordinate 1,069 downwards.
ATGGGAAGCATGGAAATCTTTTATTGCATAGTGTGTAATGAAGAATCTGGAAAAAATAAATTAATTCAGTTTTTAGTATGATATTTGGAAAACATTTTGATCGGTTTTCATGCTGTAAGTCATTTTCTGAAGGATAGAATATATTTGACTTTTTCTAAGATATAAATATTATGTTTTTGGAAAAATTGGAGATATCAAGTTTGCAATTGCAGAGATAATCAAAGTGCTGGTATAATATAGAAACAATGTTGCAATTAAGCTTTTTGCAGATTTCATATTAAATAAGTTTTACTACTAAAGAAGTATGGGGTTTTGAGATGCATCATCTATTTTTCTTATTTTATGTAATATACTTTTCTAGATAGCATAACATGTTAATTGGTAGATTGATTAACTGATTGTAAATTAAATTTTAGATACTTATAAAGTTCCATATCATCTTTGTACTTGAAATGAGAATATCATTCCTTGATAAAATGGGAATGCCTAAGATGTGAGGCAGAGATGATTTTATATAATTTACATCAGTCTTGAAAGATTTTATCTTATTTTTATAATTCTGAATATATATTTTCATTGTAAAAATTAGTTTGTTTGCTTTATTTTGCATTCAAGTACAATGCCACTCACATTTATTAAGCACTAACAACTGACATTTATTATTACTTATTAAAGCTTACAATAAATAAAATAGAGATTATGAAAATGTTTGTTGCTAAAACAAATATGATACTTACTTTAGAATCTTTGTTGGGTACTTTATTGTGATTTTGGCATTAAATTTTGCTAAAGCACATATTTTATCATTTTCATCTTTAACATAATAAACATCATTTCTAGGAGGACTTTTTTGAAGCTTCTGAAATCAAATATATATATATATTCCATTAATTTTAACAATCCTGTAAACAAGCATTGACTGTTAAATAATAAATATGTAGTACTGAGTATATATAATAATATTTACAAAATGACTACTTACAGAAATTAAGCGCTAAAATATTACAGACAGTTAGTATCAGATAACAAAACTAATTCCTATAGGCTAAAAATCTTTAAAAACTTTGTA
>JAQFVV010002470.1:0-25463 GCA_028023455.1 Epiperipatus broadwayi | reverse complement strand
ATATCTGGTTCATTTAAACTAGCATCCATGGTCATTTTGAAATTTATTTTTTATTCAAGCTATATTAAAACTATTTAATATTTTGCTACATTCACCCCACCCCCCTCTCTGTAATTAATGTCACGACACAACAAATCTGGAAGAATGAATTATTTCACCAATACTAATTTGGTCACTACCTAAACTATATTCATTAAGCAAAAATATCTAAATAAATATTAAGCAAAACAAAAAGATAGGATAATATTTCTGCGTTACGTCTTCGATATGTTTATATTTTTCTATTAAAAGTCTAAATCATTTTTGGGGCTCATACATAAAGCTTTTTTAACCATATTTTTTTTCCATCTAATCATTTCTTCTTTAAAAATATTCCAATCTACCGTGAAAGCTTTTTCAAAACCAATGAAAGAAATATTAAATTTTCTCCCTCTCTGTCTGTTTGAATAACATCACTCATCGAATAAAAACTATTTAATACATTAAATATATATATATAGCTTAAATTTAACAATTATTTCTAACGTAGAAGCATATAAATCGTTCATATACATAGTATGTAGGTTTATCTTAAAACATAAAAACATAGGTTTCTACGTATGTTTGTATATACAGCAGATATATAGAGAGCAAAATATCTTTCCTACATGAAATAAAAGATCTTAGTTAACTTTTAACATTAAAAAAAACATCAGAATAAATATTTGTTATAAATATCTTGTCATGTAAAACCCATTGAGTGAAAATACAAATGTAATTCAATTATTTTTATCTTTATCTCGCAGTTTATTGTCAATTTTTTTCCTCAAAGTTCACATTTATCTGATGATTTTGTTGACCATCTGTCAAATGGGAAATTAAGCAAATTGTTATTATTATAAAGCTGGTTACAGTTCCTCCATCTATTAGCAGCTTTAAGAAAAGAAAAAAAAAGATTAACCTCTTAATTACCAAAAGTTAGATAACATGTGTAAAAAAAAAAAAAAAAGAAACAATTAATCAAAAACAAAAGATAAAAAAATTTCTGTACCAATTTATATAAATAAATAAAAACTTGTATAATAAACTATATGTATGTGCGCGTGCGTGGGTATATGTAAATTTTAATGAATAAATAATAAGCAATATATTGTTAATTTCTCACAAAGGAGTAATACTTGAGCGTATATTTTATCAGAACAGTATTTAAGTTTTATTTTCAAACAGTTTGAACTTGGATATAAAGAACAATGAATAAGAACTAAAGGGACTTTAGATCAATACATCACTGAAAGAAAATTGGGGAGAGGACAACATGGTCCCAATTTTTCTAAGCAGTATTAGGCATGATTAAAAATCGAGGGTACACTTCTTTGAGTTAGCATATTATTTTGTGTATTGAACCTCTGTAAGATCACCCAAAGCCATTGAGCATGTAATAGATAAATATGTAACAGACAGGGAAAATAACTAGTTATTGTGGAAAGTCAAAAGAGAAGACTGTAGGAGAATATGGACTAAAATTCAAGAAAGGACAAAAATGAAAGTTTGACATATTTTTGTAAGGAAAATCTCTTCATCAAATGAGCTTATTTCCAACACCATTCAACATGTATTAGAGATTTATATTAGAAAAACATCAGATTTTGTGGAAGCTTATATCATATACTATTTAACTGAAATTAATCATAGTACTGATAAAAAGATCAACATACTTTTCTAATTATAAATCAATAATTTGACTCATTGTTTATGCTAAATTTTATGGGAAATTTGAGGAGTTAATGTGGTGAACTAACTGAAAAGAATTGCATGTTAGTAAATGTCAACCTGCTTTTCTGACTATCATAAATATTTTGACTCATCCTTTATGCTAAATTATAGGGTATTCTTAGAAAAAAATGTACACTAGAGCATCACATTGCTTGTAGAGGAATCTTTATATGAATGGAAGATACAATTAAAACAAGTTTTAGTGATACAAACTTCTTTTCATTAGGTATGAAGTTAGATGCGGTTGTAAATAGTCACACCACCTGTTTAACCATTTACACTGACTTTTAAAAGGGAAGTTAATTGACCAATGTATTGAAACCTTAGAGTTCATAGTTTATGGATTGTGATCCAGCTATATCTCTTTGTTGTTAAACTTCTTATAGATCCAGAGTCATAAACTGTTATTTTAATTGTTACTAAAAGAAGTATCAGCTTTAAGAAATATCAAAGGAGTCATCCTGACAAACCAAATGGAAGAAGATTAAAAAAATACTATTAGAAAGTAAAAAAAAAAGAAGAGTTATACTATTAAAATTAAATATAAAAACAAAAGAGATTATGCAGTAGGAGAATAATTAATCTTAAAAATTGAATAAGATATGAAATGGTTATCCCATGCCTAAAATTAGGACAAAAATATGATCATTCATAATCCAAAAATGGAATCTAATGAGTCCTTCAGTAATCTCAAAGATTTGACATTATGCCTAAGGGTCTGTCATATGAAGCAACTTCAAAACAACATATAATAATATGTAATCTAACGACTTCCAAGTCTACAAATAGCAAACAGATTATACAATAAGTACTACTGTTAATATCAGACTTTAAATGATATGGATGGCTGTAGAGTGGAAAGTTGAAGTCCATACAATAAAGTTTGTAGATATGCTATCTTAATCTAAACCAAGCACTGGTTAATATATGCATGGGGATGATCTACACCAACTTGATAAGTGCTGTTTCAGCAGGAAATATGATATTGGAGATCATTTATCTTTTACATATATATGTGACCATTTGTGTTGATTATATAAGGTAGAGGGGGGATAGCTAAAAGGAGTTTGAAAAGACTGTGTTCAAATTCCATTAATCTAGCTTATGTATATACACTATACCTATGTTCATATATTGTAAACCTATTCATGGAACAACAAAGAAAATATTACTATGACAATTCACAAGTCAGATTCACAAAGAATCAGTTTAATACATTGCAAATAATACTTGTTAATATAAAAATGACGTTATTTTTAAGAATGATTAGATAAGAACTTGGCTTTGAATTATCATAGTAATGTATTCAAACTGTTGTTTTATGTATATGTTCCTCAAAGTCTCCTTTTGATTAGTAATTGCTTGAATCGATTGCTTTCACTCAGCAGACTGATCTTCTTGATTGTTGCACTTCAATACACCACGACCATGGATGTAACTTCTTCTGTATAACAGATTTCCCATTTACTAATTAATTTACATTTATATTAACCTGTTATATATATATATATATATATATATATATATATATATATATATATATATATATATATATATATCATTCATTCAATAACAATAGGCATAAACCTATGATTTGCACCACAAATTTCATAACATGCCCATAAAACAACCCAACTCATTTTAAATATAATACAACTTGATTTAAATGTCCAGAGACTGCATCAACTTCTACACCTATAGAAGAGACAGTTCAAAAATGTAATATATCAACAGCCCTAATTAAAAAGCGAATTTAACCTTGAAAGGGTAAAATCAGCTGATTATCAACATCAAGAAGTCCAACCACTTTAATACTTAAAAATGGATTACTCCATTTCTTTTTCTTGCACAAGCTATTAAAATAGTTGCTGGAGGTATGCATTGGATCTAAAAGTCTAGCCGCAGTGCTCTCAGATCCATGGTTCCTCAATGATGAAAGTCTTCAAGCTGAAATCTAGTCTGGGAAGTAGGCACTAGATAGGGATAGATTTAAATGCTTAAATCTTCTAACATCTATTGGTTACTACAGCTTGCACTAGGTGGAACCTTTGTATGGAAAAGTTGCAACCATATGTATTACATTGGTTAGAATACCCTTGAAATGTCACTGGAAGGACACTACAGAAAAATGATCAATTTAGTATTTATTTGCTTTATGATTTCATTTGATGCCACTAGATTTCTTAGAATCGAAAACATAACTGTGTTTAAACCCTAATCTTCAATACAATGTTCCCTTACATTTTGGGTAAACATACCTATGTCAAAAAAGTCATCATATTATTATTATTTTATACCAGCATTAGTTTCTTTATTCTACTTCCTTCCTTTCTCCAGGTCCTTCTTCATCTTCCCTTTTCCTCCTATGGTTGTTGCATTCAGCAAATTATGTCCAATATAGTCAGGAAACCTTGAGCTTTTCTGATCTACTTATTAAACAAAGTATTTCTAATTATCCACAACTAAACATTAATTTAACAAGTGTATTTCATTTATTATTCTCAAGGTGTACATAAATGTATTGGTACTTAAAGTATATCCATTCTAGTTTATCTAGAAGTCTATTCATTCTTATAAAATACCTCTTCAGTACTCTGTATTTCCTTTATTTCTTTTACTTATACTGCATTTAAATATGATGAAATAATTTGCAGTTTTATATATTTTAAATCCACTGAACTGTGAACCACACGTGTCAAAATATATATCTTCAATCATATGCTATCCAATAAAAAAACATAAACAAACAAATAATGTAAATAGACAAACAAAAACACTAAAATTTATAAATATAATGTATTTTATAATGCAAGAGCAACAATTTTCCATTTCTGAGTGCAATACGTGATCATATTAAAAAAAAATTAAAATTCATAAATACATTTTACAAATGTTATCTAACAAGCATGCTAATACTCTTAAGCATTTCAGAATATCCCTAGACTGGTTTCATGCTTTTGGCATTCCTCAGTAAGACACTAGGATATTCAAACATTAGATTTAAAATACCAGGTCAAGACCAGCACTTTATCTAATATTTAACTATTAGGTAGAAAATCTGAAAATTTCAGACATCTGTATGTCCTCGAATCCAGCTAACTTAAATAGCCATATGGGACTGAACAAAGTTCAGATTTGAGGATATATGGATGTCTGAAAATTTTAAATTTTTTACTTAATAGTTAACCATTAGATAAAGTGCTGGGCTTGACCTAATATTTTAAATCTGATGCTTGAATATCCTAGTGAGTCACTGATGAATGCCAAAAGCATCAAACCTGTCTGGGAATAAGAATATTCTGAAAAGCTTGTTAAGAGCTATTTGCATGCTTATTAGATAACATTTGTAATACAAACTTATTAAATTAAGTCACGTGATATAAGACTTGATTTCCTTACAATACATTTTACAATATACTTTGAAGCCCATACACAATCATACTTATCAATAATATTTCTTAAGATTATTTTGAAAGCACATTAATTGTATTCTTTCTTTATTATCTTTTTTTAATTTGATGTGTAGTATTTTGCCTAATAAAATATTTTCCAAGCGAAACACTGAACGTTTTACAAAATTTTAGAATATACTAAAAGTTGGTATTGATTTAAAAATTCTCAAAACAGAGACCTTAATTTCTTGATAACAGGACCACTATCATGTTTCTATAATTGACACAATTATTGGGGAAAAAAGAATATCATGCAAAACATATTTAATAGTGATTAAAATCAGAATTTAATGATTTACTTTTAGTTTATTCATATAGCACTGACTACATATGTGATATAGAAAAGTGAATAAAGCTTTAGTTATGCATTCTTTACAAATTGGCATGCACTCACCTTCAAGCATTAGTTTAAAAAGTATATGTGGATCACTTATGCTTAGAGTTTATTGTTATATAAACCAACCTCTGCTCACCATACTGAAATCAGGGCTTTAACTCCTTCACAAAAGTGAGCTGTGATAGCGCTACCATATTTGACATTTTAGGTGGAGTGATGGTTCTGCAATCGCTACTTTTCTTTTAAAGTGTTGTATATGTTAAATTACAGTGTGCAATGTGCTGCAGCAATTCTTTCTATGAAGCTTCAATTTTTAATGTATTAATTTTAAAAAAATTCCAATAGATGTCAGCAGTAGACAGATTTTTTTTTTTTGTAAAATTAAGTAGCTAACAAGTTTTTCTTGGTATAATTGCTGAGAGATTCTTGACTTCGTTTAAGAAGAAGCCACAATACATTACATCACATCAAAAGAGCTTGAAAAAAATATACAGTTAAATATACAATATAGTCCAAGTAAATAAGAAAAAATTAAAAGGTATGGAGCAGAATCAAGTAAATATGAATGAAAATATTTAAAAAAAATCAAATGAATATGAAAAAGTATGGACCAGAACGTGGAAAGTATAAAACAGAAGTAAATGAATATCCAAAGAAAGCTTAAAAGTAGGGAGAAGATAAAGAGAAGATTTGGATTATGGAAATAAAGTGTGAGCAGAAAAAATTAGATCTAAAAATTAAAATAGAAGAGAGTCAAAAGTATATAAAGTGTAAAAAAAAAAAGATTAATATGAAAATCAAAAATATGGAAGATCACCTTAAAATAAAGTCTCCAAAATTATGAAGATCTGAAGTTAAATAATGTCCAAGAAATATCCAAATCATAAGGAAAAAGAATCAATGAGACTTTCAAAGGTAAAAGCTAAAATAAACATCATAAAAAAATATTTCAAAGGACAAAAGTAAAACACAATGATATGAAAAAGCACTGGAAAAATGAAGTGAAGGATGTTACAAAACTAATGTGTATGGATAATCAATTGAACCAGGGCTGATTTAATGAAAATGAGCAATCAGGGAAATTGCAGAAAATAGAAATTGGATGGTCCCCGAAATCAGTACTTTAAAACAATACTTTTCCAAGGTTAAACAAAAGAAGGTGTAGAAAAATTAAATGGAGTCACAAAACACTATAATCAATTCAGTATTAAAGGAGAAACACCCTTAAGAACTAGAATAAAAAATACTACCAAAATTAAAATAAATCTTAAGACTATATTCAAAAAGAAACTTCATAAGATTGTTTGTTAGTAAGAAGATGGAAATAGGAATATGGAATCCATTTATTATTTATAACTTTTTTTTATTATTATATAAACTAAAACACACATTTACTGCAATAATAATCAGTGAAGTTATGTTAAAAAAAAAATCCCATATAATCTGGAATGAATTATTTTGAGAGCTATTGCCCTGTGAAAAGGGTAACAATAGTTGGTAATATCTGGAAAATTTAAGAGATTTTGCTCTTTAAATACAGTGAGAAACAGAGAAAGTTGTAATTGCTTGTATTCACCTTTATGGAACATCCAAAGATTACTCATTCTCTAAGAGACCCAATAAATATAGAGATTTTACCTATATGATACAATATGATACCGAGTTGTATTTTTATATTGGACTATTTTCATCATCTAATACAAGTATTGAATGTCTTTAGAAAAATTTAACTTTATTTGAATGTTTCAAATACATTCAACTGTTAGTAATAACACACATATTTGTATATGCACAATGTTTCGAGAGGTATTATTCTCCCCTCTTCTTCAGGTGTTGCTGGCCTGACCAGTGACAGTACTAGCATGGGAATTGAATATAGACCCCTTAGGTTCTTGAGTACTGAATTTTAAAGTAATGTTCTAACCTACTGATGCCTTTGGAGAATGGCTCAGTTGGTTAGAGCATTATCTTAAAATTGAATACTCAAGAACATAAGGATCTAGGTTCAATTCCCATGCTAGTACTGTTACTAGTCAGGCTACCAATACCTGAAGAAGAGGGGAGAATAATACCTTTCAAAACTTGTGCATATACAAATCTGTGGGCTATTACTAACAGTTGAAGGTATTTGGAATATTTAAATAAAGTTACATTTTTCTAAAGACATTCAATACTCATATTAGATAATGGAAATAGTTCAATATATAAATACAACTAGAACATCATCATCACAAACCTTCAAGAAAACATGATACCAAGTGTTTGAAAAAAGGTGTACTTCCAAACTCAATGTAAAAGTTTCACACAATTCTTACATCACATTGTATCAAAATTGAGAATGTTAACTGCATTTATTTTGCTTGAGAGGCAGAATGTTTGTATAATAAGATATATTCTACCCAAGAATTTGAATTAACACATTGACAAAATTAAAAGGAAAAAGTCCATATTGTGATGATTAAGAAACTGGTTCGTGAATTAGAGGTTGTTTGTAAAATTAAATGATCATTATTTTAGAGAAATAAATGTAGGGGGAAATGTAAAAGGTATTGTTTATTGCAAGTTTGTGTATAATATTTTATTTACGTAATTTGCAAAAACAGATGTCTTTATATGGATGGGATTATGTGGAATAGAAAATTGTGTCAGATTTGCTGATAATACAGCATTGCTAGCATATTTAATAAGAATAAAATTAATTATCAGTTAAGCAAAATATAAATTTAGGATGTAGGAGATGAAGCTAACATAGCTGAAAAGGATAAAACGGCAATTTAGAAGAGAATTGTAAGAGCAGGATAATATTTTACCGATCAGAAAGTAAGTTAAAAATTGATCAGTATTGGCCCATAAAATTTTTAAGCAGGAGTGCTTTTTTTTTTTTTTTTTCATATGTCATAGCATCTGCCGGGACGCGAACCCACACCTGTCTGCAACCAACTACTTGCTTGCATGGCGGTTGCGATACCTCTCGGCTAACAACGCAAGACAAGCAGGAGTGCTTTATTACAGTATCACTGCCAAAAGGCAAACAAACAAAAAAACCAAAACAGAGCGTTTTTAATTTTGCAATCATGCAACAATTTTACTTTTCCATATCAGATCTAATTTATTTTTTAGTTGTACTAACTATTGTTTGACAAATAATAATAACTGGAGTAGATTAACCTTTACTTTTTATTTCAATTTTTTTTTTGTTTAATGACAATTGGAATAATATAATTTTTTATTTGCTCAACACTAACACCCGTTATGATAAATATTTCAAATATTTTCTTAAACAAGGCAAAACTCTCCATACAGTAGTGCCACCCCTGTGCCAACCAGAGTAATCAATGGATGCCAATTATGTGCTAGTATGAGATGGTGATCATGTGATAATATTTCGTTTATTATTTTGTTATATTTTTTTGTAATAAATATTTCTGTTAATTTATAAATATTAATTCCGCCCCCCCCGGGGGGAACCCGCTCCCAGAATATTTTAGTGCTCATTCTAAACGAAAACAATGAAAATATATTCACTCAGAAGCCGAAACTAGAATGGATAAACATATCATGCTCAAATAACTATTGACACTGCGGCAGTGAACAGCTCCGATATTACATTTATTGATGAAAGCAAATGGAACTTGCTACAATTCACCAAATGTGATGTTTCTGGCACTGCCACAATTAGCAGCACCTTTGAATAGAATCTCAAGTATTGTTTAAAATAATTCCTTATTTACATAATAATTATGCAAAATATTGAAAGATTGTTGTATTATTGATATTTTTTATGCACAAATATAATAATATTTGATGAAAAAAAAATTATAATAATACTTTTTTTTTCTGGAAGTGCTGCAACAACTGCAGTGTTTATGTACCAATCACTACTGGAATTATACAAATGGCAACAAAGTTAAGCAAGTGTTTGGCAGGATGGCTGTTGGTTAGTGTGCTACCTTAAAATTCAATATTCGTGAATCTAAAAGCCCAAGTTCAATTCCCATGATAATACTGTCATGAGTCAGGCCAGATGACTCAGTTGGTTAGTTAGTGTGTTACCTTAAAATTTAATATTCAAGAATCTAAAAGCCCAAGTTCGATTCGCATGTTAGTACTGCCACTGGTCAAGCCAGCGGCACCTGAAGAAGATAGGAGAACAATACCACTTGAAATGTTGTGAAAAAAATAATCTCTGGGCTATTATTAACAGTTGAATGTAATTGGGGAAATTTAAATAAAGTTAAATTTTTCTAAAGACATTCCATATTTAGTATTAGATGATGGAAATAGTCCAACATATAAATACAATTAAAATGCGACCATCACAAATCTTTACACAAACACCAACTTGTTTTCTAGTTTATTACAGTTAAATTTGTGAAATAGGTTTGCTAAATATTTATCGTGCAGTTCTTTTTTTGAATATATAAAGCAAAGGACGGGAATTATCAGTAAAAGACAAAGTATCACATGATCACCATTTCTTATGTTTGCACATAACTCTTATTAAAACAGGCAAAACTCTCCATACAGTAGCGCCACTCAGTGCCAGCCAGAGTAATCTGGGGATATTGGATGAGTAGGCACTAGTTGGGGATTTTATGCACAAGCTTTTTGGCATCCATTGATTACTCTGTCTGCCACTGAGTGGCACTACTGTATGGAGAGTTTTGCCTGTTTAAAGGCAAAGTGTCATAGAGGAATGAAGAGGCAAATACTGATTCTAGCAAGAAGGCGGTGATAATTAAAGAAGTAATATCTGTAAACAACAAAAAAGTCAATTAGACTGTGAAAACAAAATACTTTGGAGAATAGAAATACGCGCACGCACAACACACACACACAACACAAAACGAAGCACATATTACTGAATGGAAAAAATATCAGCAGAGAAATGGAAAAAGAAAAAAACTCACGAAAGAATGGACAAAAAGAATTAGAAAAAAAAAGAAATTGAAAATAGAATCTAGACTTCAGAAATAATAAGGTGATTTAAATTAAACTGCTAATAGAGTAACGGTAAACTGTATTGGAAAAATGAATAGTGAAATAGAGGCAACAAATGCAGGCATGGATGTAAAGTAGAATGAGAATAGTAAAAGAAGATGAAGAAAAAAGAATATATATAAAAGAACAAAAAAAAAAAATAGATGAAAGAAAATGAGTAAAAAATAAAAAAGAATGCAGAAAAAAGTCAAACGAAAATATATTTAAACGAGAAATACACAACCAATTTAATATAGAAAAGAAAAATAGGCAGATTTGAATATATAACTTGGAGATAAGCATAATAATAGAAAGACTAGTGTTTGCATTGATTTAAATTTTAAAAACATCAACAAAAAAAAAAACAAAAACAAACAGAACATTTTAATAAAGTCATTAAGCTGACCCTTATAATAATCTTAAAATAAATAATTTGTTAACAACAGCAAAAAGTAAATACAGGAACATTTTTTTATACCAATGTTTTTTTTTCACTCTTTAATTTAATGTCAATAATAAAAAAAAGAGAGAAAAAGGTTTCTGAATTATACTGCCATCTAGTGGCCATCAATTTTTTTTTTTTAAGAAACTAAATACAATACTGTACTATATAACTAATATTATTATTAGAGTAGAGATACTGTTTGAGGTGAAAATGGAAGGAATTTTTTTGTTTTAGAAGTAAATAACAGTTTAAAAGAAATTAAAAAAAGAGTGTTCAATAAAGAATTTATTTAAAAAAATATACTAATTTTAATATTCTTAAAATATGACATTTCTTAAAGCTTATGTAAATCGATTTCATTTGTATGTGGTAATAGTAATAAAATTAAAGCCTGTACTGTAGAAAAAAATTCATATATTAAAAATATAGTGCTGTAAGGTCTGTCCATTCCTCGTATATGTATGTAAATGGATTATGTCTTGTACATGAGGGGTCAGAGTGACTTGTGGTCAACATGGGTAGGATGAGAAGGTTGGCACCAATGTGGGCTTTGAGCGTTCCATCATCAGATTTTCAATGAAATGGATGGCTGAAGAGTTGTGGGGTGAAGTGGAGTCTGTCCATTAAAGTATGAACATTGGCTATCTTAATATAAGCTGAGCATTGATTGTATATATGTGTGGAGATGATAATCTGGACCAACTGATGAGTGCTGGTTTAGCAAGAAATACGTAATTGGTGATTATTTATCTTTTCGATATGTGTGTGATCAAGTGTGTCAGCAGTATGAGATAGCGTGGATAGTTGAGGGTCGTATGAAAGTCTGAGTTCAAACCCCTATATATTACATATTGGAGTACAGGTATGAAAACGTCTGTACTGTAGAAAAAGTTCATATATTAAATTTAAATTTAGAAAATTTTGTCGTAATTGTTTTTAATTTGTTTTAATATAGCTATGGAATATACCAAAAATATTTTATATTAAAAAATGGATTTATTTGCAGATAAAAGAATTATTTTTTTCTTGGAGATGCAACTATATATATATACGAAATTGAGGGGGGGGGGGGATAATAACGTAAGAAGGAACTATATCTAATTTTATAATAAAAATCTGAAGTTTTATTGGAAATTAATTTACAATGATAAATATGACATGATCATCAACTATTATCGATCCACTGCAGGATTAAAGTCTCTCAAAGTTCAATCCATCTCCGATCTCTAACCTCGCTTCTCCGCATTATTCCAAGTACACTTCCCTATTTTATCCATCCATTTCACACATGGTCTCTTTCTAGGTCTTTTACAATCTTTTGGATTCCAGTTTGATAATAAATGGACAATTAAAATCTTAAACTGGATAATAAATATATAAGAATTAAAATATTATAAGAACAATATTATTTGAGTTAGCTATAAAATACATATGTTAATATTCAAATTACCAATCAACAATGTTAAGATATTTTAGCAATGTCCAAATTCAAATAGCCAAACCATTTGGGTTTAGCTGTTTGGAGTTCAGGATTATATTTTTCACATTAGTCGTTGCTGAAATATTTTAACATCGTTGATTGGTGATTTGAATTTTCTTTCTATTTGAGCTTGTGATATGCATTATATTTATATAAAATATCTTATTAGAGAAAGACTAAAGATTCACTAATGACAAAATGGAGATATTTCAAATGACACCATCACTTAGGTCATTAACAAGCCATTTAATTCATAAAACAAAGTGCAACAATTCCAATGGACTCACGTCTTCTCAGTAGTTCTGGCCAATGTGCGAAGCTAGGAAATGTCCTTTGTGTTTCCGATTAAATAAATTTTCATGATAATATAAGTGAAACAAGATTTTATATAGCGCTATGTTTTATAAACAGTAATAACAATCAGTTATTAAGCCAATGCACATGCGCTTTGAAGATTTAATTTATAAGTGAATACTGTTTAATTCCAAACACAAGATAAAATCTTTATGAAAAAAGCAAAATTCTATTGTTATTGAAAATTAAAGATAAAAAAATCATTCAGCCTTTTATTTTATCAATTAAGTTTATTTTGTGAATTGTTTCAAAAATAAATTCTATGATGGAATGATTTCTACACGTAGAGTTGTTATTACATATACATGAGTTGTCAAATAGATGTTTGAAAACCAATATACAATTTATTATCAAACTAATAACATCTCAACCTATCACTCGACTATTATATATATATATATTTTACATTCTTCATATTTTAAAAGGAACATTACATAGGATACCATAGATTGTTTCTACTGCTTTAAACATTTATTTTAAATAATATTTACATTTATTTATAAATTCATTAATTTTAAAGAAACATATAGAAAGTAAATGAAGTTTGATATTAAAGTTTAGTGACAGACAAGAAATAACAAATTATAGATGGAAATATATTACTGGATCAATACTTAATATAATCACATGATCACATTTCTTATACTAGCACATTAATTGTTGATAAACAGAGCAAAACTCTCCATACAGTATTGCCACCTGTGCTAAACAGAGTAATCATTGGATGCCAGAAGGCTTGTGCATAAAATCCCTATCTAATGCCTACTCATCCAATATCCTCAGACTAGTTTCTGGCTTGTGGCCTTCGTCAGTGAGGAGCTTTGGATCTGAGAGCACTGCATCTAGATCTTAGGATCTAATGCAACCCTCTAGCAACCACCTTTTATCTCTACTTAACTACAAAACTATGAGAATGAAATTGAAAACATAAAAAATATTTTCAATCTAAGCTCAATAGCCTATATAGTCATATGGGTCTGAACTCAGTTCAGCACCCATACATTTTGGTGTCTTTGGCTCTTTTACAACCATAGCTACCATTATCCTATTAGGCAGGATTGGTGTTAAAGCATTAAGCATCACATGATCACATTTCCTATACTAGCACATTAATTGTTGATAAACAGAGCAAAACTCTCCATACAGTATTGCCACCTGTGCTAAACAGAGTAATCATTGGATGCCAGAAGGCTTGTGCATAAAATCTCTATCCAATGCCTACTCATTGGATAGGGATTTTATGCACAAGCCTTCTGGCATCCATTGATTACTCTGTTTAGCACAGGTGGCAATACTGTATGGAGAGTTTTGCTCTGTTTATTAACTTAATATAATATTAAGCATTTAAATATTTTCACAGCAATTATTTAAAAAATAGCAAAAATATGAAGAACTATTTTAAAAATATTAAAATTGATGATAATAATTAAATATTTTTAATCCTATTAATTCCATCACGGTATATATTGAATTTTTAAAAAATTGATTTGCGACCAATTTTCACAATAACTTGTTTTAATAATGTTAGAGAAAAATGGTATATACTGATAGAAAGTAGAAAAAGTAAGGAAAAAAAATTCAATATCTGAAAAAAATATTAATTTGTTTGTTCATATTTTTCATTAATCATTAACTAAAAATTTAAAATTACATCTTCATTGACAATTTATTTGTATTCCTCTTAAAATTCTCATTCAAACCATATATTACACTTTTTACCTGCGGTAATCCACAGCTTCACAACTTACAAAAGTAGTAGCGTAGGAATTCTTCATTTTTATCTTGTACCCCAAAAGTTAAAATATCTCAAGGCGCTTATAAAGAAAAAGATTCATCCTAATAAAATATACAAAATAATTCATTTCCAGAAGGTAGATGTGCATTTGTAATCATAACAATTGGCTTCTCGTCTACCCAAAACTACAAATTGAAGGCCACTGTTTGAATCAATGACAAAATGAGTCTCCTCTCTTCATTTTATAACTTTTATGCACACAAGTGATGCTATCTTGTTACATTTATTATCCCCCAGTGATATAACTTATTTGCATACAGCTCATTTGCTAGCTGTAGACTTGAAAATAAGTGATGCAAGGTATAGCATAACTATTGACTCCACAGCATGAATACCAAGGCATAGGCAAAACTCTGAATTTGATTCTTTGCATGCATATAATTCCATATGGTATACATAACCATTGCTACATTAACTGTAATCTTTCTGTGCATCTGTTAATCAGCCTTAAAATTTACATTGCACTGCTCTATAAGAGTATAATTTTATAGATGCAGAAAAATTATTACTTGTTACACAAACAGACATGCTAGTACACATTTATACAAATACAGACATGCTAATAATTATTAAACCTTTTGAGAGTCATTCTGCATATAAAATAAAGTAGCCTCAAACTTGGATCAGAGCCCCAAAATTACATTGTACATAAATCATGACTTTCATTATATTTGAATACAAATATAATTCATATGATACACAGACACACTAGTATGAATACAAACACATTAATATATTATACATTTATTAAATAATAATAAAAAAATGAAAATACTAAAAATTAAATAAAAAAAAAGATCTAAAATTGAATAATTACATATAAGATATGGTGTTACATCTATTTTCAGAATGAAGGCCTTGAAATTGCAAAATCATCGAAGCATATTGAATCCAGTTTATTAGTAACTCACTGTTGAAACATTTACACCTTTATTTCCTTCATACAATCTAATAAATTGAGCAGAAAAAAATTAAATGAACTTATTTATTAGAAATATTTGATTGTATATAGGTGTGGAGATGATAATCTGGACCAACTGATGAGTGCTGGTTTAGCACGAAATACGTCTATTGGTGATTATTTTTTTGATATGTGGATGATCAAGGGTGACAGCAGTATGAGATAGCTTGGATAGTTGAGGGTTGTGTGAAAGTCTGAGTTTAACCCCCCTATATAATACATATTGGAGTGCAGGTATGAAAAATTTTGTACTGTAGAAAAAAAATCGTATTAGAAATATTAATAAAAAAAATTGGAATTTTTTCCAATTTTAACATGTCAAACATCATTTTAAAAAGGAGCTCAAACCAGAGAGAATGATGGTATTGGCACATAAGTCCATTTGGTTTTCCTGAAATTTTAAAAAGAAATCAAAGAAATTTTAATTCCAAATGAATGAGCGGCAGCCATGCTAACTTTTATGAAATATAAAATACAAGTTCAAATTAAAAATAGAGAAATAAAAATCAAAAAATTACAAAACTACAAGATGTTTCTTACAGTCAGTGATGCCAAACAATCATCATCATTTTCCACCATTATCAATCCACTTTAGGATGAAGGTCTCTCCAAATTCAATCCATCTTCTTCAATTTCAATCTCTCTTTTTTCACATCACTCCAATACATGTCCCTATTTCATTCATCCATCTCACATGTGGTCTTTTTCTAGGTGTTTTATCTGCCAGACAATAATCATATATATATATATATACATTGATTATCTGCATTGGAAATATTACAGACCATTTCAGATAACAAGTTATTAATGCTTTAACATGAATAAATAAATCACATCAATAATCTCTTATTTATCCTAATTATTCCTGAATGTATACAATAGTCTTCATATCTGCAGTTAAAAAAAACAGGACAAATTAATGAAAAAGAAATTTAACTTTCTAAATTTTAATTTTTTTCAGATCATAGAGTGCCATGTTTGCAAAAATCACAAGGAAATAATAACATGAATTAAATGGAGCTATTAGATTATGATAGAGCCCCCCCCCCCCAAGAGATATATAAAATTGAAAATCTTGGCAATGAAGATAATGAAATGGATGAATTTGTAATCTGATTGCTCTCTGGACCTGCCCATATGACAGAATACTATTGATAGATTGAGAAAAATAAAACGTGTAACTCACACCAATTGGGCTTATTAATTTACAGGTATTTACTGAACTTGTTTCTTTTAAGTTTTATTTTTATATGTATGTAATAATAATTTATTTACTAGTATAATTTAGTTTGTGTGTGTACATACTGTATATATAAGTTTAAAATATCTGCTTCACATATATGTGTGTACTAAAAATGCATATTGTTATACGATTCACTACTACTATGTTAAGGTACTTAGAATAAAATGTGAATGTTGAATTAGTGGGTGTGTGAGCATGATGGTGGAGGTGGGCTGCTCTATATTAAAAAATACATTTTTGTTTTTCAAAAACTGAAAAATCAAAATAATAGCCACAACATTCTCCAAGAAAGCCATTATTCAAAATGTTTCCTGCCCATACATTCAAATACTCAAAGATAGCATAAATATGTAATATGTTTACAAACAGTAGAGAAAATAAAATTTTAAAATTAGTGACAGTGGAATAAATTATACTTTATAAATAATATAAGAATGCATGGCTGAAGATAATAAAATATGTATTTAATGAACTGATTTAGATCTATATAACTGTTCAAACAGGTTTGAAACTTTAGGCTGATTTGAATTTCAAATTTTTAGCTTAACAGGTTTCCAGATGCATAAATGCATATTTTCCAGCTTTGAATCCCAGGCCTTATTAACAAAAGCAAAAATCAAGAAACAATCTGGTGATGGGAGTTCATATACCAAAGACAGAGTTTTTTTTTTTTACAAGTATCAAATAAATATTGATTATTCAGACTTATACTAGTTGGCAGTAAAGTAGATATCTGCTTTTGTTATTTAAATTATAGAGAGTATATGAGCACAGACTTTCAAACGACCCATCACTCTCCACTCTATCTAATAATACTGATACACTCAAGCACATATATGCTGAAAAGATAAATAATCACCAATATACGTATTTCATGCTAAACCAGCAATCATCAGTTAGTCCAGATTATTATCTCCCACACATATATACTATAAGTGCTCAGATATATAATCTGATAATCTGGACCAACTGATGATTGCTGGTTTAGCATGAAATACGTATATTGGTGATTATTTATCTTTTCAGCATATATGTGCTTGAGTGTATCAGTATTATTAGATAGAGTGGAGAGTGGTGGGTCATGCGAAAGTCTGTGCTCATATACCCTATATATTACATATATAGACACAGGTATATTATAAGCTTGTGTTTCAGTTATTAAATTATAGTTGAAAATGGTATCTACATTTTCTGTCCACTTTACTTTGCCAGAAATAATTTGTTTATTAATGCTTTAATCTCATTTTACACACATTTATTATCTCTTCTAGAAATCTATCATCATCATCCTGATTATTATCATTATTATCCTAATTCCTCTCCCTGACAGATAACTCACACTATTCACCTTTACTGATAAAATGATATATTTTTTTCTTTCTATCTATCTTCACCAAATAATATATATCTATTTTCTTTTTGCTATGTGATCCCAACCAGACTAAATCTTCTATCATGTTGTAATGTTAATATTGTCTATACTCACTTCTTTTTTCCTACTAAAGCAATTTATATCCACACTAACAGGATTCTGTGTATCTGTAAAAAGCTTATAAAAGATTATAATGTATTTCTAAATATTGAAAGAATATAATAAATTATGTTACAAAAATAATGAGTGACAAAACACACCAGTAGTAATCACATGACTTGAGCAATGTGATATTCAACCTCTTTCAGATCCATTGCTAAGACAATCTGAACTTTATTTCCCATCATTCTTTGTTTAGATAGGATATCTTTGCTATATGCAAGATGTTTTTTTTCCCACGTCTCTCTGTATCTATCATCAGAATTTTTTTTTAAATGCTTAAATTAAAAAAAAAAAGACTTTCAGTTTCTGTTTTTTTTTAATCGAAAAATAATTTAAAACTATAAAATAAAATAAAAAATCAAACTGTTTTTTTTTTATGTAAAAATATTTTTCAAATGCTATTTTTTCAAATTGTTTTTTGAAAAATTGTTTCCTCCTTTTTAAAAATGTTTAAATAAAAAAAATTTTTTTCTCCAGTTTCTGTTTTTTTAATTGAAAAAATAATTTAAAACTATAAAATCAAAATAATGAAAAATATTTCTGTAGTGTAATTTTCACTCCACCATTCTCACATAAGTTGGAACTAGTTTCTATCCACTTTCAACACCTTGTGGACAGGTGTAATCATAAACATATGACCAAGGATATGTGAAAAAGATATAGGATCCTCCAAAATGCACATTTCATGCTTGGCCCAGATCACAATCACTCTCACATATCTTTATTGTTGTTTGGAATATATAGTCAATTACTACAGTTTAATGGATAAATGTAAAACTTACTGCCCTCACAACTACCAATTGATGGTATATACTAATAATTTTTATTATTTATTAGATTAGAGTTTATTCATCCAATAAATAATATTTCTGTGGTGTAATTTTTACTACACCACTCTCACACACTCAACCAACTGATGAGTGTTGGTTCAACACAAAATGTGTATGTGATCATACACCTTCTTCACATGTCTTTGGTCATATGTTTATGATTACACCCCTCTACAAGGTGTTAAAAGTGGAAACCAGTCCTTATCTTGAATGAGAGTGGTATAGTGAAAATTACACTACGGGAATGTTATTCATTGGATGGATAATCTCTAGTCTAATGAACAACTAATAAAAATTATCAAAAGAATTAAAGTTTATTTTTGTTTTTATGTAAAGATATTTTTCAAATGCTAATTTTTCAATTTGTTTTTTGAAAAATGAAGCCTGCTTTACGATTCATGCAAATTAGAGTTCCTGAAAAAGAATGTGACATTTGTTCCTTTTAAACAAAATTCAGTTCGCAGAAATATAAAATGAAACAAAATTTAATGCTTATTTACAAATTATAAATTAAAAAGATTATATCAAAGTTGTTAAAATATAGTTTTATTACTTAAAAAAAAGTTCATATTTTGTGGGCTATATATACAAAATAAAATGTATTTTACTTTATATAATTATGCACAAATACCTTGGTCAGATTATTAATACAGATGGAAATATAATGGATGAAATTAACCATAGAATTAAACTTGGTTGGAGTGCTTTTGATAGAAATAACTTGATACTAAAAGGAAATATGCCTATGTGTTTGAAAAGGAAGGTTTTTAATAAATGTGTTGTGCCTGTTCTCACTTATGGATCTGAGACTTGGACACTTAATAGAAGAGCAATACAGAGACTTCAGACTACTCAAAGAAGTATGGAAAGATGCATGTTGGGAGTAACAAGAAGAGATCGAAAACGCAATGTATGGGTAAGAGAACAAACAGGTGTTACTGACCTCATTGAAAAAATTAAAAGACTGAAGTGGAATCGGTCTGGACCTATTGTTAGAAGAGATGATAATAGATGGACAGTTGAAATTTTAAACCGGATTCCAAGAGATTGTAAAAGACCCAGAAAAAGACCACAATGTGAGATGGATGGATGAAATAAGAAAATGTGCAGAGATGATGTGGAGAAGAGAAGCTATATAGGAAAAGATGGATTGAACTTGGAGAGACCTTCATTTTGCAGTGGACTGATAATGATTGATGATGATGATGAATTATTTATAAAACATTCAATTTAAAAATAAATAAAAAATCTTACATTAAATTGATACTTGTTCAATTTTCATTAATAATGACCCCCTCCCCTTGTTTTATCAAGTGAGGATAATTTTTATTAGCTTTAGTACTTACAACTATTAAAAATTACAGTTAAATCCTTTAACAAAAATAACGAAACCGATTTCTTCTCTCTCTTTTGCGATATCAAAAATTTCACTTATATATTTTATAGTTTAAATTAATATGCTTTTGCAGATATTGATCTATATGAATATATAAAAAAATATTAATGGGTTTTAATGGACACGTGCTACTTCAATATAACTTATTTTCTATAGTTGTCAGGGCTGAAATGTTTTATATAATTTTTATTAATTAAAAATCTTTTCCATTAATGATAATTAAATAGTTACTTAATAGCTTTTTCCAGTGCCCCAAATTGCATATTTAACCAATTTTCGCCAAAAAAAAAAAAAAAAATCAAATTTGATTTTATTTCTAAAAAAGTGTTAAACTATTTATATTACCTAATCCTATTCAAATTATCATGCTACCCCCCCCCACATCCTTTATATATTTTTTTAGTTATATATATTAGAAAAGATTAAATAAATATTAATTAGATCATATTTTGTATATAATATAAACAGAAAGCCTTTTGTTTGAAAGTAAAACATATTTTATATAATTATTTACGAAAAAAGTTATTTTTTTTAAATTTTTAACAAAAATTAAAAACAGTTGAATGGATGAAAAAGTAAATGTAAATAACTACAGTATTAAGTAAATACTTTTAAGACAGGCTTATAACCTGTATCAAATGTGCCTTGAAATTTATAATAGTCAAGCAATATCTTTATTTTGGCGATAGAGGGACCTCTCAAACTACAACACAAGGTAATGACTTTTATAAAGATAAGAGCAGCTGTCCACTTATATAGGCCAAAGTTTCTATCTTGGGTCATGGTTTGAGAAGTCCCTCTGTTGGCAAAATAAAGATATTGCTTGACTATTATAAATTTAAAGGCGCAATTTGATACAGATTATAGCCAATCTTAAAAGTACTTACATATACTTCCTGTGTGCTTAATAAATAATTATAACTCTACAGTATTAGCAAAGTTATCTTTAGAAAAAAAGTTGAATTATTATATGTCTTGTTTCTGGTGAAAAACAATGTTCAATATATATATTTAATCACATTAATAAACTCTCGGAATGCTTGTCAAGGCAAAGGTGATTAGACTACCTACATAATCTAATTTTCCCAGGCGTGATATTATATATTAAAATTATTCACTCAATGATTCTGAGATCCATTGTTTTATGTCATACTAAAATGGCACTGTTGTATTTTGGCTTTAAATCACTCTTTTGCAATTATCATTAGTGGTATTCTTTTTTTTTTTTTTGGTTTTACATTTATTTGATAGTAAAAATTGAAATAAAATAAATATTGATTTGTTAATTTTAAAATCCTGAATCTACAATAGTCCACAGAGAACAACTATAAAAGAGCTGATTGAAGTGTAGAGAATCACTGATTTGTAGATTTTTTGATTTTGGATGTATAAACAAATTTGTAGATTTCTCTTCGATTGTTGTTAGAAATGAGCAAAGAAATTGTATAATTGTGCCATTTAAATATTCATGATTATTTTGACAAAATATTTGTATAGCAATTATTAAAAAATAGTTCTGTTTATACTTAGATTTTTAAAAAAATAGTTTAATTTTTAAAAATACAAATCTAAGAAATTCACAAAAAACTGATTATCACAAAACGTTCTCATTCAAATATATTTCTCAAAAACTATTTCTAAGCAGACTCATAAATCATTTTAATAAACTTGCACATACAATTTTACATTTCATTTATCAATGTTGAATTATTTACAATATATACAGTTGGAAGTTAGATGAAAGAGGAATTCTTTTATCAGTCTGAATGAATTGGCATTAATAAATGAAAAGTAAAATTGTATTTGCAAGTTTATTAGATTTGTTTACAAATAATTCTGAGTAACGTATTTGAACAAGAATGTTCCATGATAAGATTAAATAAATATAAAGGCAATTATTAAATTTTAGAATAGAATTTCATGACATTATTATGATTTTATAATAATTCATTCACATCTAAATAATGAGATTAATTCAATAAAGATTACATATATTTACCTTTTTAATAAGTGTAATAATACTAAAGGCTAAATGGGTTTGTAAGTAATCATTAAAAGCCAGTGTCCACTTAGACAATCCCAATATCAATAACAATCAACAATTTCAAACTGTTGTCATGGCAACCTTTAGTGTCTATATAAATATATTGAACCATTAATAACCATTAATAAAGGTGAGATTCCACCTTTATTATTAAAAGGTTACCATGACAACAGTTTGAAATTGTTGATTGTTATTGATATTGTCTATGCGTTGATTGGCTTTTGATAATTATTTACTTTTTTGAATAAGATTACTATAATCAACCAATAAGAAAAAAGTAATTATTTTTGTTATATATTTTACTTTATTATTTTTTTCCTTAAATTTGGAAAATTTGAATATAATTTTATGATGTTTTTTGTTTACAAACTTATATTTTTAAATAAATCAAATGCAATTTATTAATTTATCATATTTTTTTAATACTAAAATAAAATGTTGAATTATCAATTGAAATTACCATTAGGAGAAGAATGGAAAATATTGATATGCATAATAATATTTTATTATTCAAATTTATTGCATATTTGCTGCACAAATGAGTTTTAAAAAGTTCTATTTAACAACAGCAACAAAAGACATTATTGATAGCCTGTTAGTAATTTAACCTACTTTCAAAACATGCTTATAAAGCCTGTTCTTAATTTTTTTTAATATCTAATCACAAACTACAGATATTCATATGAATTTGAACAAATAAAATAATTAACTAATGGAATGTAAATTTTATTTGTAGAAGTACTTATAATGATAATATCAATAATCATGTCACATGACTTTCTTAGCTTACTCATACATTTCCAAGAATAGTTCTCTTCATTCTACTTTAGAGCCATTTACTTTAAAACTGAGTTAGCAGTGCACAAATAGTACAGTAGTATAATATTTCAATCTCTGGATATGTTTCTGGTATTTGTCTTTGACCTTGAGGACTACAATTCAGAGCTAGATGCAATAGCCACCATCTTTTACTCCTTAATAATATTCAATCTAATAATCTAAAATACAAAGGAATCTTTATTATATTTTGAACCCAAAGTTATTCACTCATATGTATCAATTAAACATCACATTTTTATATATTTTAGAGGCTTCAGTTTAGTACTAGGAGCTAGAAATAACTCTTTATAATTCTCCTTCTCTCTCTCTCCCCTCTCTCTCTCTATATATATATATATATATATATATATATATATATATATATATATAGATAGATACATATATATACATGAATGTATATTGAGCATTATATATATATATATATATATATAATGCTCAAGGCTAAATGGTTTGTAAATAATTATTAAATAATAGTCAACATTTAGATAATCCCAATATCAATGACTATCAACAATTTCAAACTCTTGTCAAGGCAATCTTCTTTTAACAATAAATATGGAATTCCATCTTTATTTATGACCAAATATATTTATATAGACCCTAAAGATTGGAACTTGACCACAGAGATTGAAATTATTGATACAAAGAAGTATAACTAAACCTTCTTAAACAGGTAAATATAACTTGTTTTGAATATACATAAAAGGATGTTGCCTTGACAACAGTTTGAAATTGTTGATTGTTATTGATATTGCATTTGTCTAAGTTTTGACTGGTTTTTAATATATATATATATATCCTTTTTTTATTTCAACAACAAACCCCAACAAAAGAACTATTAGAGATAATGGAGAAAATTTATTTAGCCTCATGAAGATTATCAGTTAGTAGTAATTGATAGTTTTCTGGCAACATCAGAAGTAAAGGTTATCTCTGTTTACATGGATAAAATCTTCTATTTCTATTTTTTATTAAAATAGCAATCCAAAAAAAAAATATTTAATTCAACATATAAATATAAACTTCCCAGAAATTAATATGATATAATACATTGAGATTAATACTCCAATACTGGTCAATTAAATAAATGAAATACTCTCAATCTAAAACACAAGATAAAATTTTTTTAGAGAGAAGATTGGACTGTCTTTTCTCTTTACCTTAATTTATATATAAAGGCTAATCTGAAGCATTTTGAAGCATGAAGATTATTAATCAATCATATTTTTTTATTAAAGCTATATTTGAAATTGCTTTAATAGTCCAGTGTTGGAGGATTAACCTTGATATATTATATGTACATATATTATAATGGTATAAAAATAGGGTTAATCATAGGGAGACAGTAAATTATCATCATTTTCAAATAATCAAAATAAATATATAAAGAATATGAGCATGTTTAAAAAGAAATAAAAGCATGACTTTCAAGTGTAAACAAAACTATAAGTAATTACAACAGTAATTATAAGTTACAACTGTATGCTCATCAATGCTCTGGACACAAAGTTCCATGAGTGTACAGGCCAACTATAAACTCATTTTTTTAAAAAAAATGCAGTGAATGGTCTTTAAAGGATGATACCATTTTACCATCTAGGGAACTATCCAGACATCCACCCACAAATGTAAATGCTTATATATAAATAAACCAATCATTATTGCTCAAGATAGCTTGGAAAGCAGGGACCCTAGTAACTGTGATTGTAAATAAGAGAAAATACCAACATATAATATTTTAAACCTATTTTAGTACAAAATAAATTCATTAGAATAATTTAAAACACTATATAAATTTATTAATTAGGAACAATAAAAATAAAATCATATTAAAGTTCTGTCAAGTATGTTATATATATATATATATTATGTAACGATATATAAATATGTCGTTACATTAATTTAAAATAAAAACTTAAAAGTTCGCAAATAAAAGTAAAAAACTAAACGCTAAAATTAAAAATGTTTGTTATACGTATATACATTCGCACAGATGCTAAACTTTAAAAATATTTTTTTT
>JAQFVV010002469.1:0-25475 GCA_028023455.1 Epiperipatus broadwayi | reverse complement strand
ATAGAAAACGATATCACAGTATACCTGTCTCACTTTTTATTTGACTTACAATAGTCAAATATGTTTAAAAAATACATATATACAAGCAACAAAGATTACAAATTATAAAATTATTATATGAAAGCCTTTTTCGGCAAATTATGTTTTTTTTGCCCTTTTCAATATGTCTCTACGATTTAAAGCACATACAGCGACATCTATATCAATACATGAGAGAAGACAGATAAACAAATGGATATCTGACACGATCTATTATGTGATTTTTTTTTCCTCAATTCTACTACAAAATTACTCTGTTATATATATTGAATGGATATATATCCATATATATTAATTAATTAACTATCCATTCTTTATCCATTAACCACTTATTATTTAACTTAATGGATGTTTGTATATATTCATACAGTTGTTTTTATTATACATGATGTAGTTTGTTTCATATATTTTACGCCTATTAACATTTTTAATATAATCAAGAACACTTATATTATCAATACAATTTATTTTATGTCCGTATTGCAAATAATGAACATATAATGCAGATCTATCATCTTTCCTAGCAATAGCATCATTGTGTTCTTTAGTTCTTTCTCCCAATTGCTTTGATGTCTGGCCATAGTAAATCATATTACAAAAATTACATCTAATTTTATAAACCATTCCTTTCTTATATTTTATATCATCTTTCATCCTACAATTAGTTATCAATTTATCCAAATTTTTGCTATTAGCCCATCCCACATTAATGTTTTTATCTATATAATTTTTACTTTTTTTATTTAATATATTATATACACTAGGCAAATATGAAATTTTTATCCACTTCTTTTGTTTATTAATCCTACATCTATTATTATTTATGCTATTTACTCCATGTTGTGAAAATATATTGTCAATACTACATGCTGCATATCCATATCCCATATATGTTTGTTTAAATTTATCCTTCTGGAACATAGCAATATTTCCATCTGTATTAAATCTATCGTTCTTATATTTAAAATTCTTAATTACACTCATCTTTTGTATCCATGGTTGTTTTGAATCAATTGATATAATTTTCCTTAATTTATAATCCTTAATAAAATGCTTAATTATAATATCATTATTTTGATTTAAAATAATTTCAATATCTAAATACCTTATTTCATTATCAATTTCTTTCATAGTAAACCTAATATTACCAACATTATTATTAAATCGTTTATATAATTTATATATTGCCCTTTTATTACCAATTATCAAACTATCATCTACATATCTAAAATAATGTAATACTTCTTTTTTAAGTATACTGCCTTTTATAATATTGATTTCCATGTCATTAATGAACATAGATGCCATAAGCCCACTAATCGCGCATCCCATTACCCATCCCTTATTTATACTCCAATATTCATTATTATATTTAAAATATAAACTATTATTTATTAGGTTCAATGCTTCATTTATAATATTAATTATATTATCATCATTGATATATAGAGATAAAGCCTTTATGACGATACTAATGCTTTTAATTCTAGGGATACTAGGGTACATCGATTCTATTTGACTTAAAAAATAACATAATTTATTGCTTCTAATCAGAGTTCAAATGTATATTGAATTCTAATATAGTATTACATTTATTTATTTTACCTTTAGTTTGCAGTAAATTTTAATTAATACAGATTTTAGCAGCAAAAAAAAATATTAAAGAAAATTATGATATATAAATAGTTCGCATGCCATTAAAAAATTTGAACTGCCATCCCTGGCATGTGTGCCATAGGTTCGCCATCACTACACTAAAGTATCAACTTTTCTTATGCAACTGATTATAAAAAAAAATAATTTTTCCAATTCAGCTTCATATTAAATTAAAATTTAATAAACAATAAAACAAATTTAATCATGCGTGTAAATGTTCATATCTATATGGATTTTATGTTTCAAAGGTACTTTATTCATTCCTTGAAAAGAAAACATCGGTTACAGTTGCCTACTTTTTTTACAACATTAATTAAATCATAAACACAAGATACAAAAAATTAATTAAAAAAATAAACCAGGTATTATTAATGAGGCAAGGGTATCCTGCTATAACTTTGAAGATTGGGAGAGTCCTGACCAAATTTCTATATATACCTTGTATTTGGAAACCTTTCTGTCCCTTTCTCTTATTGTTTCTAGCTTATTTCTAAAAACATTTAGTGATCTTCCTGGTCTGTTTCCATACACAAATATAGCATAGAGAACAAAAATACTGGCAAGTACTTTCGAAAAAAGATCTTTATCAAATTCCTTAAATATATATCCAATATTTATTTTTTCTTAAATATGACTGGTATTTGCACCCTGATCTGAACAAAGCTGGGACATGAAAAAAAAATATGACACTGGATTTTGGAAGATAGACTACAGCAATCTTTTATTGATTGAATCTGTCTTTTATACTTGTAAAAAAAAATTATAGGTAATGCTTCTAAGTTAATCTTAACCAAAAAAAACCAAAGAATTTAGGCTCAAGTGACCAATATCTAAATGCAAAGAATTTAGGCTCAAGTGACCAATATCTAAATGTGTGTCATAGCTGTTTGTTTGTAATTTCAAGTATAGATTTTTCTTGAATTTGTGTGGTTGGGGAAAGTAATAAATATACTTTCCAATATTGATATTTACCCTTTGGGGGAATATAGACAAGATTGTGTATTTCTAGAATTAAGTCTCTAATGGCTTTTAAACATCCTATAAGTTGAAGAGGTCTATCTGTAGATGTGATGTAAAATGCTTTTTCCAGGTAGGAAAACATCTCGGTACATCTTGAGATGGTATTAAGTGATTTTTTTGTATTTCAAATACATTTATTGAATGAAGGCCAAGGTCATTCTTTGCCAAGGACACTGGAGCCTTCTGATTGAGATTGATGAAATCCTTCTGCCCTAGAGAAGTATTCTCAGCAATGTATCATTATAGTTAATAAGTTTCTAGTCACAATTAGCATGTTGTATTATGAAACTTTGGCATATATAGAGAGAGATGATTTTGTTAGTGATTTGATTGTGTTCAGTTTTATTTGTTTGTTGGTTTTGAATACTTGTTTTCATTTGTGTATGATTTAAGTAAAATGGAAAGCCTAAAAAGAGGCTAGGTTTTCATTTATAATGTATTATAAGATTGTTTGAATTTGTCAGTGAATTGTTTTAGCAATTTTATTATAATTAGGATTTGTTTTCTGGATGATAGGAAAATTGCAATATCATCCATGTAAGCAGCACACTTAATACTAGACTAGTGTTTAATTCCACGATATAGATGCCTGTCATTTCCTTTTCAATGGCTGTTAATAAGGGATTTTTTATGTATATTAAGTAGAGCAGTGCACTCAATGGTAAATTTTATGTATGGAGCAATCGGGGATGATAGGTGGAGAAATTCTTCCATTTAGAGTTACATCTCCCTGTTCCAAAGCAAATTTGTTAAGACATAAAAGTAAGCTTTAGGTATAGTTGTGTCAGCTAGAGTGTTAATCAGTATGTCAATAGAGACTTATCAAACACAGACAATATCCAGCAGAATCCCACTAGGACCATATTTTTTCTTAACTCTAATTGTGTGGATGACAGTTCTAAATATAAAGGCTGATTGATTAGTGGATGAGATCTTTTTTTCAAATTGGTACTTAGAGAGTATAGGTAAAATGTATGACTCTATCCTATCCTTCAGATCAGCCTCCAACACCTTAATTCCCAATGGTCTCATTGAAATTGGTCTTAATTTTTCTATGTTTAATATCGTTTTTATGAAAAAAAGGGTACCAATGATATAGGATATAGATTTTGTTTTGTGTATATTTCTTTTGATAAAAGGTTTACTAGATTTGCTAGGTAATTGGAAGTAAATGAATTTATATATCAATATATACAAAGTGAGGTATCCCATAAAGGCCAGGATGGCAAAATTCAGCCATGGATTACAGTTTTCTTGTAAATTCATAAGGGCTAAATTTATCTTCTTCATTTGACTCACCCAAAAGCTTTTTTTGCAGAGTTAGAAGAGTTTGCAGATTGCAATCTATCCCTATAATGCAAGTAGTCTGGTTTCTGCATATAAATACCACAAACCATCCCTGTTTGCATTTGATTGGCTGTTGGCACTCTGCTTGAAGGAGGGTGATCCAATTTCCATCTGATATAGTTTCTAGACCAGGGGTCCCCAACCTTTTTGCACTTAAGAGCACATTCTATAATACCGGCCAGGTGGTGGGCACCATTTATTTTTTCAATGTAAATTTATAATTGGATATTGTTAATAATACACATAATGTACAAAAAAATATTTATTTTAAAAATAAAATTTTAACATATAATTAACGTTTATATTTTTACACTGTAAAAGTAAAGTATGCCCTACAATTTGATTACAATATAATACAAAACTTTATAAGAAATTTTAAAAATTAAATTTATTTGTATCAGATAAATAACTTTTTATCATATTCGGATAGCGGCGGGCACCATGGTGCCTGCGGGCGTAGGGTTGGGGACCGCTGTTCTAGACTGTATATGTGATTTCCCAATAAATATTCTCTTCTTGATTGCTGGATATTCCTTGAGTGTTGATTTTGCTCCATTATATAAATTTTTAAGGTGTCTTATTTTTGTTCATTCATTTTCTGAGAATGGAGTCTGAATAATATTTTTGTATATTTTATACATAATGTGAACTTATCACCATTCTAATCCTCCAAAACTCAAATGGAGTCTGAATAATATTTTTGTATATTTTATACATAATGTGAACTTATCACCATTCTAATCCTCCAAAACTCAAATGGAGTCTGAATAATATTTTTGTATATTTTATACATAATGTGAACTTATCACCATTCTAATCCTCCAAAACTCAATGCCAATAACATCTTCAATTGGTATTTCTTATTGGTATGTAATACTAAAGGGAAGTTGAAGTCAGCGACCATCTCAGGATGATTAGAAGATGGCTTTATTCCAGATAGTCATTATTTAGCATTAGGATATTATAAAGAGTGGTAGTAAAAAAACACATTTTATAAGAGTGGTAGTAAAAACACACATTAAGATATTTCATGACTATTAACACACAAGTCCCTACCTTATATGAGAGTATGTAATGAAAATTGTATTCAGAAATATTCATTATTGAATAATCTCTAGTCAAATAAATGGCTAATAAAAGTTAGCAATATCACATGATCACTATTTCTTTTCTTTGCATAAAGTTTTTAACTTAATAGCCTGTGATGTAATGTGGCTATTCCTTTATCGAAGTCAGGGATCTCTTAACCAATATACCCAGAAAATCTGTTGGGCACCTTACTGTCCATTCTCCACCCTAAGTTTTTCCCACATTCTTCTCTATTTGCCTTTTCACAAACATCTTTGTCCATTTCATAGTCTTTATATTTAAATTCCCCTTATTCTTTTTCCAACCCCAACATAAAGAACAAGAACCCACTTTCTATATGAGCAATTTATATTTATTCTCTCACAACTTCATTATTTGTACCCTTTCTGCTTGTAGGCATTTACATTCAATTAGAAAATGCCTAATATTTTCTATGCTGTCCTTACATAATTTGCAGCCTAAATCACAACACTTCTTTATTTATGTGTATATTTCTTTGTTGCTAATGATCCTGCTCTAGCCTTAAGCAGTAAACTACTTTCCCTACTATTATTGTAAATTAACGCACATTCAATATTCTGTTTATTTCTACATATATTTACTCTTTTTACTCTCCATACTACTTTTCCAGCTCCCTATTTTATTAATGCATCTATTCTTCTATCTCATTCTTTGCTGCTATAGCACTCAACAATTCTCCTAACACAATCATCCCACCTTTTGTATAAGTAAATTGACATAGTTTTTATCCAAATCTGTACACCATACTACCTTTCTCACCCATCTTGTTGCCTATCCTTTACTTGTAACCCAATTAAATACTATTTTGATATTCTCTTACTATCCATACATTGTAATCTATCGAACATTTTCATTTTTGCATCTCTCATATAAAAACTTGATCATTCCATCCTTCATTTGACTTCTTTGCCATTCACACATCTGCATCTAATGCATATCTTTCTATTTCTCTTTGTACTTTTTCTAAGTAATTGTTATCCCTTTACTAACACATAACTCATTGTTCCCATAAGTTAACCATGCTACGGCCACTCCCTTCCATACAATTCTTGCTACATCATATTTATTATATGAAAACATTGCTAAATAAATTAGCAGCCCCTTTCTTTGCTTCATTTATCATTTTTTCCCCCATTCATCCAAGCAATTCCTCTGATTACTTAAGACTATTCCCAAATAGTTATCTCTATTCACCACATTTAACTTTTTATGCCCAATAAAAATTCTCTTTTCTTTCCCAGTATTTATCATTACTTTTGATTTTACTTACCTAAATTTAATCCACTTCTCTTTATTCACCCTTGTCCACATCTTCAGCATAACTTACTTCCATATCTTCTCTACTTTCTGTGCACAAGATTATATTATCATCAAATTAGCAGCCCCTTTCTTTGCTTTATTTATCATTTTTTCCCCCATTCATCCAAGCAATTCCTCTGATTACTTAAGACTATTCCCAAATAGTTATCTCTATTCACCACATTTAACTTTTTATGCCCAATAAAAATTCTTTTTTCTTTCCCAGTATTTATCATTACTTTTGATTTTACTTACCTAAATTTAATCCACTTCTCTTTATTCACCCTTGTCCACATCTTCAGCATAACTTACTTCCATATCTTCTCTACTTTCTGTGCACAAGATTATATTATCATCAAATAAAAGGAACTCTCCGTACTTTTGATTTTCCTTACCTAAATTTAATCCACTTCTCTTTATTCACCCTTGTCCACATCTTCAGCACAACTTACTTCCATATCTTCTCTACTTTCTGTGCACAAGATTATATTATCATCAAATAAAAGGAACCCGTACAATAATGCCACCTAGTGCAAGCTATAGTAATCAATAGATGCCAGAAGATTTTTACATTTTAATCCCTATCTAGTGACTACTCATCCTATATCACCAGATTAGCTTCTAGTTTATGGCTGTCATCAGTGAGGAGCCTTGGAACTAAGACCAATTCCACCTAGTTATTGGATAAGTAGGAACTAGATATGGATTTAAATGAACAAATCTGCTGGCATGAATTGATTACTATAGCTTGCATTAAATGGCACAGTTGTATGAGAGAGTTAACACTTTTAAAAGAGATAGTGCATTTTGCCTTCTTAATATTAAAGATCCTTTTTAAGATTTTATTCTCATTTGATAGCAAGGTTGGAATAAGTACTGGATGTGTTGTGCAAAATTAAATATTGTTATCAGCAGTATAAAGAATTGAAATATTTTAATACTGTACTTTTATTTTGAATATTTAAAATGTGCTGACATTTCAGCCCTACATTATTGATATCAGAACAAGTGTTGCACTATGTTGAAATTTTTTAGATTATTTGAATGGACTGGTCTTAATTCTGATGCTACATCAAGCATTCATGAATTATATACCAACACCACCCCTAATATCATCAATGGATTCCATACATCTCAGCTATAATCCTATCTTTAATCTATTACTTGGTACTATCCTCCATATTGTCTTATAATTGGAAAATAGATTATCATCTCCAAGACACCAAGCAGACTTGATTCTGGTACTGAACATAGCTTTGTTGAGTTTTGTTGTTTCTTCATTAATGCAAAATGGATAAATAGCTGTATAAAATGTCTCTATTCTTGTGGATTATGATTTCTATTAATAGTTAGTTTTACACAGATAAGCTTACAGAAAAGCTACTAATGAAACTTTCTAATCTGACTAAAGTGAACAATTTTTAGCTTGTGACAACTTAAGTAAAAAGTTAAATTGGAAAGCACATGGCAGCAAGTGAGCACCTCAATTTTGGCTACAGGAATGGTGTTATGAATCTATTGGTGATACAGAAATGTGATATATCAAATAGTGCATAGATTTAAATTGTCTCATCTTGCTTCAACATGCCACTAGAAAGAAGGATGAAGCTATAATAATAAACAAAATATAAAGGCTAAGTGCTTTAAGGAACGTCTACATATTCATAGCCTATTATAGAAGTGCTGGTAAAACCTTAGGTATAAAATTAGTGTATGCAAATTTATGCAATGTTTTTAAATGGTCCATTTTTTAGAAATGGAAAAGCAGGATTCCTTCCGATTGATGGT
This sequence comes from Epiperipatus broadwayi, assembly GCA_028023455.1. Taxonomy (NCBI): domain Eukaryota; kingdom Metazoa; phylum Onychophora; class Udeonychophora; order Euonychophora; family Peripatidae; genus Epiperipatus; species Epiperipatus broadwayi. The sequence continues at coordinate 17,216 of JAQFVV010002469.1, read as the reverse complement.
GTTGGCATTGTGCTGATGAAACCTTATGTATAAAATTAGTGTATGCAAATTTATGCAATGTTTTAAAATGGCCCATTTTTTAGAAATGGAAGAGCAGGATTCCTTCCGATTGATCATGTTGGCATCATTCGCTATAAAGCATGCTTCTTTTTCCTTATTAAAACAGGCAAAACTCTTTAAAATATGGTGATCATGTGATTCTTTTACCTTACATTTTACATCATTCTGCTCCATGAAGAGGATATTTGTGATTTTTAATACAAAAATGTATTCATTATGTTCCACAGTCTTTTGAATACTTACAAGTAAAAGATTTTACCCATAAGCTCACTGATTTTTTTTAGAAATGTGAGAAAAATTTTTTGCAAAGCATTTAAACTTGCTTAATAAAGCTCATTTCTTATCCAAACAAGTTGGATGCTTCGAGCAATAGGTTATTAAAACAGAATAAATTGGTATTTATAAATACAGAAAATCTGTTCCCAGCATTACAGGTGATCATTAAATAACTACTCTTGCCCGTGATCAGCAGATAGTGTGGAATATCACTTGTAGAGCTGTTATCAACAATCATTTCCTCCAAAGAGATGATTATCAGTATATCCATTAATATGACCTATACCATGGAACATTATATAAAAGTTTGGAATTCATCAGTGATGGTAGAGTGGCGATGTAATAGAAAGCCTGACTCATGTAGTGAGTCTCATCGTTTAATGCAGTGTGTCTGTCTGGATGACAAATCAGTATATTAGATAGATGCTTCTATGATTCAATGACCATCCTGACCTGATCATCATCCAATTATTGAATAGAAAAAAATCTTTAGAATTCATAATTTTTACAAACAAATACTGTTTTAAGCATTTGTTTCACTCAAGTGGAGAAGAACTGTAAATGCAGCAGTCTTTGTAGATTTGGTTCTTAAACTAAAAATTCCAAGTCTACTTGATGGCTACTACTCTTATAGTTACTCTCATTGTCTAGAAGCCAAGAATTGAGTAAATCTGAATTAACAATGGCAGGCATAAGTGCAAAAATTGTCTTTACAACAGTAGGAACTCCCTCCATGCAGTAGTGATACCCAGTGCAAGCCATATTAATCAATGAATGCTAGAAATTTTGTGTATCAAAATCTGGCACTACTATGAAGAGAGTTGCTATTGTTTCAATAGCCTGGGTAAGTATAAGAAATGGCGATCATGTGATGTTTTAGTGATTTAAGACAAAGTGGAGATACATTCTAAGCATAATGCTGGTATCCATCAATATATAAAAGTTGCCATAAATATAATTTTACTACATAATTATAAACTATTTTGTCTTAAAGTTAATAAACCTCTGTTTATTTCCTAAAAATACATAATAACAACTCCCCCATTATTATATTCAAGCTAATAGAAAGGTCCTTATCAGCAAAACAAATCTATATTTTTGTGAAATCTTGGTTTTGTAATGGTAAATATACAATGTACCAAGCCTACATGTTGGTAGTCATATCGGGGACTTGCCTCACTTTGTATATGTATCAGTAATGACTAGTAAAAATACCTTCACTGTTCGAAGTGGTTATGGAGAGCACGTTCAGTCATTCATGTTAGACAGACGTTATCTATCTCTGTAGATTGCATACTGTCATTTTGGTTAGACAGACATTCTCTGGCTTGCCTCCAAAACAGCTATTTATTCAGAGCCCCTACCTTACTGGTAGCAGTTGGATTCAGAGAACCTAACCAATGTTAGGATTTTATACACATTTACACATTGACCATACTTGTTGTTACCCTTTGGCCATGTTTATATATATTGATTATCCATATATTTACACATTGATTAGTGGCCATGAGCACTCAATACGATCAGATAATGAAAGAATCTGGTCTAGTCCACTTTTGAAGGCAAGGTCAGATATGACAGGTTCCATTTAAGGATGCTCTGCAAAATATAAAAAATATAATGATGAGACCTAAAACAAATAAGTATACTCTTCAACTTATTGAATATCCATACTATAGAGTCCACTATTGTAAGATCCCATCTTAATTGGATTGAACATACAAAATGACTAAACAATGCAAGAACTTCCTAAAATGGTGTTTTATGGTAAATTTGAGTATGATTTCATGGGAGAAGTAAACTCCTATCTATGTTATTAGATACCCTCTACATTATAACAATTATCTCAAAGACATTCTAAAGAAGTCAATTATACCCTTTGAGAAGATATTGCAGAAATTAAAATACATTGGAGAAATACAATTAGACATGGTGTTGAAAATAAAGAAAATTTTTCTGTAGAAGAAATTTATAAAGCCATCATAAATTCCATGCACAGATCACAAGTCTTATATTTAGACATGTAACACTTTTAAAGTAGCATCCAAAGACAACTAAAGTTTTACTGGCAATAATTTAATAATGTGCACTTAACATTAAATCTGCATAATGGAATAATCCATTTGGAAATAAGATTTGAAGCACAGAGTAATAGACTGATTTTCCAAAATTTTGTAGTAAATTACAATTACTCTCATATTCTGGTTTAAAGCCAATAAACATCACATGACCATCATCTCTTATGCTTGTGTATAACTGTTGTTAAAACAGGCAAAACTCACTATATGTATGCCACACACAGCAAGCTAGATCTAGATGCAGTGCTCTCAGATCTAAGGCTCCTCACTGACGAAAGCCACAAGTCAGAAACTAGTCTGGGGATATTGGATGAGTAGGCACTAGATGGGGATTTTATGCACAAGCCTTCTGACATCCATTGATTTCTCTAGCTTGCTGGGTATGGCATACATATAGTGAGTTTTGTCTGTTTTAATATTCTGGCTTACATGATTATAACAATCCTTTTATAAAATTTTAACATTTTTGTAATATCTTTGTTATATTTTGTGGCTATAGCATCCAATAATTAGAAATCCATTATCCTCGGGCTGACATTAGACTTATAGCCATGCATAAAATTAGCAAGTTAATCCTTCAATAAACAATGAGGGAATAATATCCTAATAATTGTTTATCATGTACATTAAATGTAGTGATTAAATAATCCATGAATTTAAGTAAATTGAATTCATCCAGTTATAGTTCAGATCACCTTATTAATTTACGAGACCTAGCAGAGGATGAATAATCCATTGACTTCAGTTAATTTCATCAATCGTCATCAAGATTTTAAACCATTTTCATATATGTTGGATGTTAATTTGTAATTGTACAAAGTTTCTAACATTCAATAAATCCATAGGAGAGGCAGTATTATTTCAAGCCAGTTATTCCAATTTCAGAGAAAAAAAGAATGACTTCTGATAAGGAATTTTATAAATTTCATTGGTGACTTAAACATTTAGGTTTGTTTTCCTTTAAAATAATATTCAGAGATTAATCCTTACTGTTGTTGTTATCAATTCATTTAGGCTGACGAGAAGATAGATTTTTCTAGCTAGGCAAAATATCTAGTAGATTCCTCTACTCTTCCATATTGAAGATGAACAAGATAGCTAATTTTATAATTTAACTGGATATAATCTTGATGCACTGTGATTTAATAAAGACTGATTAAATTTTGGCAGGAAGTAGTATTTATAGCTTATTATCACATTCTTTGTTTTTGAAGATTTTAGAGGTAAATTTGTTCTGTTGCTATGATAATAATCGATAGCAGGTGAACTTGAGCGCCTGGGGATTTTCGAAAGAGTGAATTTTGAGACATTTAAAAATAAACTTAAATATTAAAATTCTATTGTACAAATAAAATATACAATTATTTATTTTTCATATAAAAATTTGTTAATATCAGAACATCATAGAATCAAAACATCACATGATCAACCATTTCACATGCTTAGGCAGGCTGTTAATAATAGTATGTAATGTGCTATGACTTCTTCTTTATCACAGTCAGGAATTTCTCAACTACTATAGCTAGAGAAACTTATTAACCACCTTCCATTCTCTTTTTATCCTAAGTTTTTCCCATATTCTTCTCTACTCTGCTCCATCCCATTTTCACAATATTATCTTTGTCCACTATGATCTTTATATCTAGATTTCCCTTATCATTTTACAAACCAGCATAAAAACACAAGAACACACTTTCTGTATAATCACTTATATATTTATTCTCCCACAACTTCAATATTTGTACTCTCCCTTTCTGCTTCTAGGTATTTACATTCTATTAACAGATGACAAATATTTTCCATGACTTTCTTACCTAACTTGCAGATTAAATCACCCACATTCCTCCATTTATGTGTATATTCCTTTGTTGCTAACAATCCTGTTCAAGCTTTAAACAGTAAACTACTTTCCTTGATATTATTGCAATTTAATGTACATCCAATATTCTCTATATATTTAAATTCCTTTTACTCTTTATACTAGAACTCTGTTTCTCCAACTCCTTATTTTTTATTAATGCATCTATTCTTCTATCCCATTCTTTGCCGCTACTCTCTTAACACAATCATCCCATCTTTTGTACAAGTATACTGGCAAAGTCTTTTTTCAAATTTTCTGCGTACTGTACTACCTTTTTCACCTATCATGTTGCCTGTAACCAAATTAAATACTATTTTGGCTGTTCTCTTCCTATCCATAAATTGCTATCTACCGAAAATTTTCTATTGCATCTCTCGTATAAAAAACTTGGACCATTCCATTTCTAATTGAATTACCTCTTTTGCCATCCACACATCTGCATGTCTTCCTACTTCTCTTTTGTACAGAAAGTCATCTAATACCCCTTTACTAACACATAACCCTTTCATACAATTCTTGCTACATATTTATTATATCAAACCCTTTTAATTTCTTTATCAATCTCTTTTCTTTGCTTCACATCAATTTTTTCTCCAATTCATCAAAGCAATTCCTCTGATTACTTAAGACGATTCCCAAATAGTTATACCTATTCACCATATTTAACTTTATATCCCCCAATAATAATTCTTTCCCTTCTCTTTCCCAGCCTTTATCATTATTACTTTTGATTTTTTTTCACTAAACTTAATCCCAATCTTTTTATCTATACTTGCAAATTCTCCATACACTAGTGCCATCAAGAGCAAGCCTTCATAATCAATAAATGCAGGAAGGATTGTGAATAAAATCTCTATCTAGTGCTTATACCCCCAGACTAGTTTCTAGCTTGTGGCTTTCAAACCTACCTGCATCCATTAATTATGAAGGCTTGCACTTGGTGGCACTACTGTATGGAGAGTTTGCTAATACAAAGAGAGTAGGAAGACGTGCATTACATGCAGATGTGTGGATGGCAAAGGGGGCAATTCAAGGAGAAATGAGATGGTTAAGTTTTTATATTAGAGATGCAAAATGAAATGTTTGTTAGATTGCAATTTATGGACAGAGATTAGCCAAAATAGTATTTAATTGGGTTATGAGTAAAGAACAAGCAATATGATGGGTCTGAAAGATAGTACAGTATGTAGATTTGAATAGAGAATTTATGTCAATATACTTATACAAAAGTTGGGATGATTGTGTTAGGAGAATTGTTGTGCTATAATGGCAAGGAATGGAATAGAAAAATAGATGTATTAATACAAAATAGGTATTTGGAGGGGTGGAGAATTAGTATGGAGAGTAAAAAAAGTTTAAATATATATAGAAGTAAAAAGAATATTGGGTGTGAGTTAAATTATAATAGTAGCAAGGAAAATAGTTTACTGTTTAAGGCTTGAACAGGATCATTAGCAACAAAGTAATATATACATAAATGGGGATATGTGGGTGATTTATTCTGCAATTTATATAAGGAAGGCAAAAAAATATTGGGCATCTATTAATGTAATGTAAATGCTTACAAGCAGGTACAAATAATAAAGTTAGGGGAGAATAAATATAAACAAAGTGATTATACAGAAAATGGGTTTGGAAAAAGATAAAGGGGATTTAGGTATAAAGGCCATAGAATGAACAAAGATAATGTTATGGAAATGGGATGGAGCAGGATAGAAAATGTGGGGAAAACTTAGGGTGGGGGATAGAAAGGGAAGGTAAGGTGGCTAATAGGTCTTTCTGAGCAGACTGGCTGAGAGATTCCTGATGAGAAAGGAGAAGCCATAATGCACTGCATCACATACTGTTAATATCATATGATAATAATTTGTTTTATATTTTAAAATTCTTAAAATTTTTTTAATAAATTTATCTAATAATTTCATTTAATCATTTTATACTGGTAACTTTGTAAATTGATTATATATTTCATTATAGAAACATTCATGCATGCACACATATATATTCAAAAGGAATATTAAACTTTATTGTTCAAGTTGAGTGCAATACTGGTTATTCAATCCTCATAATAAAATTAATGCTTCAAATATTATTTTTTATTGTAGCTGCTCAGATGCATCTTATCTTGTATAGTTTCTATACAATCAATTTTGTGTGTGTTTTCTGTTTGTACATATAAAAAAAATCAACTGTGCTTTTTGAAAAAGAAAAAAAATTTTCAGACAGTTTTTGCTATGCATAGGTTAATAAAATCTGTTCAGAAGACACTTTGGGTAACTTTCTACTACTCCATTATAACAGGTAGTACTATAAGAGACTTTTTAAATTCACTTTTATCCAAATGATCTTCCATTTTGCCAATAATAGTGATTGATTTACTCAATTAAACATGAAAAGAAGGCTTTTAATTTTTTTTCTAGATTACAGCTTTTATGTACTGACTAATTTAGCATAATAAATGATAAGATATACAAGCATGTTTAGTTATTTCTTGTTTAATAACATTCAGTATTAATTTGTACAAGTAGAATTGATAAAATATTTGTACATCTAATAGTAATTTCATTATGAATATAATAATGATATATAGAATCATAACCATATGGTATATAAAAATCATAAGGCCTTTTTATTACCTATGTTCCCTTTCAACACCTTCAGTGAAGATTTTATTACATATTTATGGCAGGATTAAATTCCACACAGCTTCCGAATGCCTGTTGATGCCCAAAACGAAGACAGTAATTAATTAGCTTGCAAGTATTTATAATCCACACACTGTCCTTGGAGAAAACATCTATTTTTCTATTATTAGCCACTTTCTACATTCTTCCTTGTTGGTCATTTATAATTGCTTGCTCAATATGTTTTTATTTATTTGGTTTACTCGCCTTCTTTAACACTTCCAAAATAGGTTGAACATGCACAGATAACTACTCCTGAGAAATTCTGTAGCCAATATAAATATATTTTACAGTCTTTCAGATATGTCAAGGTTGATGATGATGATGATGAAGTCGCTTAGTATTTGGACATTCTTTCAGTGTATTAGATTATTCTTCTGATTCAGTATCCATCACTGTCTGAGTCTCTGCACAATCTTCTTTGGTAGTCATTTGTTTTGGTTGGTTTCTCACAGTTTTCAAATTTTCATATCCATATTCATTTTTTTCTGACTTGGTTTATATAACATCTACAGGCTATATCTGTTGAGGTTTGAACTTCCACTATTCATTTTGAAATTATCTTTTTGTTTATTTGGCCTCAAATCTATGCTTTTCACAGGCCATCTCTTATCTATATGTTTTCTCCAGAAGTCTATTTTCTAAAATTCTTGTTGGTGGTTCCCTTTTCGGCAAGAGGATAGTTTATTTCTTAATTTTCTTCCCATAAATATTTCTGCTAGTGATTTACCAGTGACTATGGACAGTGTGATAAGTTGATGTAGCATCACTACATTCAGAGCTTCTTTGATGTTCGAGTAGTTTATTCTGTTTAAAGCTAACTTCAGCTGTTGCACTAGTTTCTCTGCCATACCATCCGCCTCTGAGTGATATGGTGGCACTAGTATGTCACACTTTCTATATTTCTAGAAAGGAATTAAATTCTTCTTATATGAACCTGGCCCCATTATTGAAGACTAGTATTTTCGAAGATCCATAATACACAAAACTTCATTAAGAGTATATATAGCTTCTTTTGCACTTATAAGTTTATATTTCACTCATTTTGAGGTGGCATCTACCAATACAAAGAATTACATTACCATTGATTGAACCACAGTCATCAATATGTACATGGTTCCATATCCTATTTTCTCTAAGCCAAGGTGTATATTTCTTCCAGGAAGAATTTGCAGTAAACTTATAGGATCTGCAACTTTTTGTCAAACTCGTACCTGGCCAATATACAAAATTGCTTGCCTTTGCCCTTACCATGACAGGATGCCCTTAATGAATTAGTTTTAATACCTTCTCATGGCCTACAAGTAGAATTAACACTCTGTCCTCATTTACTATATACCCGTTCAACATCAATGGTTGTTGAAGTCATCCACATTGCTTGATTGATTAGTGGGCCATCCATTTTTGATCCAACTAGTGTTTGATATTATTCTGTTTCCTTGAGTCTAGTTGTCAACATTCTGGCTTCCACTGATCCTACAAATTTATTTCTATGTCATTGGGCTTTTTTTGTAGGATTGGGAACATGAGATAGAGTATTTGCTTGTCTGATCAGGCTATCCTTCTGACAACATATCCATAGTCATAAGCTGATAACAAATTGCATCATTGAATCTATGTAGGCTTATATAGTCTGAAGCAATTTTTTTATTGGCTAATATACTTCTAAGTTGGTGCTCTGTTTTAATTTTTTTTCCATAGACATATTGGTGAAATTTATGCACCCCAGCAATGGTCACCAATGCTTTCTTGTCAAGTTGACTATAATTTCTTTTAGAAGTAATCAATATCCTTGATATAAATGTTATAGGGGATTCCCCTCTGTTATTGATGACTAAGAACACCCCAATTCCATACTCAGATTAAGATTGTGATCACATCTGAAATGAGAAGTAACCTGATTTTCCAGAAAGTGCTCTTTTATGGCTGAAATGAACAGTGATTTGATCTTCCAGAAAGTGCTCTCTTATGGCTGAAATGAACAGTGATTTGATCTTCCAGAAAGTGTTCTCTTATGGCTGAAATGAGCAGTGATTTGATCTTCCAGAAAGTGCTCTCTTATGGCTGAAATGAACAGTGATTTGATCTTCCAGAAAGTGCTCTCTTGTGACTCTTCCCACTTCCAATGTTGATTCTTTTTTAACAGCTCATACAGTGGTTTCGAGCTTTGCCCTTAATGAAGTTTTTTAAAAAGTTAATCAAATCTTTAATCAAATCTATGAATGCTTGAAGTTGTTCGACAACTCTTGGAGTTTGCACATTCATTATAACTCTAGTTTTTTTGGTGGGATTGGGTTGAATTCCAGTCAGATATTTTTTTTTTTGCATGTTAAGAGTGGCTCCAAAACTTTCCAACCTTTCATATACCATGATTAGTTTGTCTTTCAGGATTTCCTGTGAGTCAGCCATTACTAAGATATCATCAAAATAAGGTATGATGCCCTTCAGCAGAATGTCAACCTTCACTTGAACTATATTTAAGGCAATAGTTACTCCTAATAGCAGTCAGTTATAATTGTATAGTCCCTTAAGAGTTGTAATGTTTAAAAAAGCCACAGACTACTTTAACATTGACAACTCAAGAAAAGCCGAGTTCAGATCCAGTTTTGCAAAGTGCTTGAGCCCCATTTAGACCAGCTAGAATTTCTGACATTAGGCACCAAGTACAAGCTTTTGTCTCTACACTTATTTATGGTTAGTCTATAGTCTCAGCATATACATATTTGTCTATTTTGTTTCATCACAATAACAATTGATGTAGTCTATTTCGCCTCTTTACTAATTCATTTAGAGATTCCTCTACTTGGTGTCTCTGGGTGGATAGAACTTTTCTTGGTTGTCATCAAATAGGTTTTTATTTCCTCTTGAAGCCTGATGTCAACTAGTTTTGTGTTTAATTTACTTGCTTCATCAACAATAATTTGGGGAAATTATCCTTTACTTTTTTCCCTATATGCAACTTATTTGGCATGAATATTGTAATTCCCAATGAGATAAACCATTCCCTACCTATTAAAAGAGCTATTTTGCTTTTTACTATGAATAGTCTTAGCATTTACATCTTTAGTCCTCCTTATCTCAGTACTTTCCATTCTGTTTTTCTTTAATTTTAGCGCTTAGCTTGTCCCAGTCCCTCTGAGCCATTACTGATATACTTGAGCCACCATTAATTTCCATTTCCACTGGTATTCCACATATTTTTTACTATCAGTATTATTTGTTTGGCCTTATGGATTTCTGTGAGATGTTGAAATTTTTTCATAATGTTTCTCAGAAACTTGCTGCTCCATTCATATGCAAGCTGGCTGGCCTTTCTGCTGCAAAAACATTACCAATTTGTTTTTTAATTTTTCTCTTTCCTGCTCATTAAATGAAGTTTGATTTGAGTCATCTATATTCAACTGTTAGAACAGTGGTTCTCAACCTGTGGGTTGCAACCCCTTTGAGGATTGAACCTTTTGACAGGGGTTGCCCAGACCATTGGAAAGCACATTTTTGATTCATAACAGTAGGAAAATTAAAGGTTGGGGGTCATCACAACATAAGGACTGTATTAAAATCATGGCATCAGGCAGGTTGAGAGCCACTGTGGTAAAATTCTTTAACATTATTTATTACCAACTTGTAATGCCCTTTTTGATTCATTGTTATATTTGGGCTAACAGCTGCTAATGAAACCTGTCATGACTTATCATTCACAATAAAGACTTCATCTAAATAATTGCCATAAACACAGTTTCTAGCCAATTCTCTTAATCCCATACCAAAAGCTCTACAATCTCCCCTCTTCTTTTGGCAACTATTATGCAAGTGTAGCCAAGCTATATGTTGTGATGGTTTGGAAAATAGCTATTTAATCATTTGATTATTATAGAATAGGCTTTCTGCATCGTTTGGTGCACATAATCAATTCGGGACCTCAATTAGTCTAATGTGGCAATTTTTATTATATTGACTTTTACCTTATTGACTGTGAAATATTTAGTGATATGATTTGTATAGATGAGCCACTCAGAAGGGTAACTACTATCAAATTCCTCTTGCCATATTCCCCTCCCTATCAATTCTTTGATGCCTATTCCTGACTTTTGTGCCGATGCTTTTCATGCCCTCTGTACATGGCCTTTCATAGAAAATGTGAGGCCCAGGGCAACTAATATTTTAGAGGCCCTTCAAAATTTAAATAAGAATGTGGGGGGGGGATTAGTTTTTACTTACAGGGATGAAAACAGGACCCCAGGATCAGTTAGTTATGAGTCACAGAGATGAGCAAGCAGATCAGATCCAAATAGCATCTTGGATACGGTGGACTCATTCTAGCACTGTTAGTATTGCAAAACACTATTAGCACATGACTGATAAGGGCTGAGACTATTATTTCTTCCAGTCACCGAGTGCTGCCATTGCTTTCATCGCAGATTTGTCAAATTGGCATCTCATCCCTAAACTGGCTTAAATTTTTGACAAGTGGTATTCCTGCTTGGAAGTTTTTCTTGAATGTTTTTTGAAAAAAATTAACTATAAAATGAAGGCCGTTCTATAAGCCATGACATTGCTTTGCCTTATCTTATAATTTTATTGAACATATTGACTTGCCAAGTTGAGGCCCCTAATATTGCAAGGCCTGGAGCAGCTGCCCCCCCTTGTGATTGGGCCTGCCTCTGTACCTCTCATTCATGCTTTTCTCGATTGACTGTCTGACTACTCAAAGTTCTGATATGTATTCACTATCTAATTTAGCTCAATAAATGATGAGGCATACAAGCACATTTAGTTATTTGTTGTTTAATAAAATTTTGTATTGATTTGTACAAGTAGAATTGATAATATATATATATATCAATTAGATTACATCTAATAGTAATTACATTATGAATGAGACAATCAGTATAATAATAATTAGAATTATAACCATATGGTGTATAAATATCGTAATGTAAACAGGGTTAGCCTTTTTAATACCTACATTCCCTGGGGATTTTACTACATAATTATGGCAGGGTTAAATTCCACACAGCTTCCCAATGCATGTTGATGCCCAAAATGAAGACACTATCTAATTAGCTTGTAAGTATTTATCGTCCACACACTGTCCTTAGAGAACATCTATTTTTCCATTTTCTATATACTTCCTTATTGGTCATTTATAATTATTTGTTCAAGTCATTTCTATTTACTTGGTTGGCTTTCTTTAACAATTCCTGTTTTGAAAGTGCGCACATACGCAGCAACCACTATGTTTATTAATTCTCTAGCAAAATATAAGATTACAAAATTGAAGTTTTAAAATTCATGCCAACTTCCTCTATTTGAAAATGATCTAGATTGAGATGTACAAATGGAAGAAAATGACAGTATAGATGTGTAAACCAAAGGTTTATATTACCACAACAACAGTTACCTTGATTGGTGACTTTACAACATCTGAAACACGAAGGTCATAATACTATATATAACCAAGCTTGAACCTAACTAAAATATAGATTCAACAATTTGAGTTCGGATTTACATTTATTTACATACATACTTTTACAATGAAAAATATTGTTTATATTAAGAATTTTACTATATATGTTACTTTACTAGCATCAATTACATATTGTTGGCTCCAAGAGTTATGAGTTTATACCATTTGGTCAGACTTCTAGAAAAGAATGTGCATGACCCTTTTTAACTACCAATGATGGGTTATTTATTCCTTCTTTTCTACTTGTTTTTAGAGGATGAGCATTGACACACATTGTCTTCTGATTTGTAACCTAAAAATTATCAGACATCTGAAATGAAAGATTACATTTTCTTGTTTTAAACTTAGAGGTAAAATTCAATAAACTCACTGCTCTGCTCAATGCTTGATAATGAGGTCAACTGTGCTTGTGAGCCATGCGATCTTATGTACCAGTGTCAAAACACCTGCAAGAGCAAGAATCTATTAATGGATATGAACAATTTGAGCTGCTAGGTTCCTTTAATACCTCAAAGCGAAATTAACTTTTTTTTTTTTCCACAGCAATCGTAATTGGTTTTTCATTAATTCCTGATAACAGCTAATTTAAAGTGTTATTGAAACTGCCCCCCCCCCCTTTCGGGTTATTGGGGTCACTAGTTCCCCTTTTATAATTTAATTTACAAAAATTTATGATACATTTTAAACAAATTTATAAGTTGTAATAATGCTACATAGTAAAAAATATTTTTCTATATAAGCAGTAAACTGAATGCTGTAAATGGATTGTTATAGTTTTCCCTTCCCTCAGAAGTGGACTATGCATTGTCTGCTGCTGGCCAATAGGCTGATGTACAGCTAAATACCTAGCTAATGATTAGTACAGGCCAATAAGCAATGATGCTTGCTGAATCCAAATGTTTTCAGTAAGGTCAGGGATCTGGCTATAAATGGTCAGCTTTTTGGGAAAAAAGGGAGAGAACGTCTGTCCGACCTACAAAGACGGTACGCATTCTCCCAGAGAAGCCCTGCTAACTTGAACAACAGTAAGCCTTCCCACAATAACAATACGCTATTTGTCCATGCAGATAGGCAAGTCCACAAAGGGACCAGACGCTGCTAAGACTACTGTTGACTCGAGACAAGCTGTCTAGTACAGCCGGAAAAGACATTCTCCCTACCCATGAGGCAAGCTATCATTTGTAGCTCGAAGCGGTAGAACCACAAGACCTGGATCAGAGTTCACATTATATTAAGCATTGTATGCATTTGTGAATATAATAAATATTATATTAATTATAATACTGGTATTAGTATTATTTTCTGTAGGTTGGATCTGTAATCCAGACCAAACAACACGGATATTACAAGCACATACGGATATATTTATTACACGACAAATATATAACGTACATTTTATGGGGTACGCCCAATTCTTTAATGCTACAAAGTTTTTTTCCATTCCTAAAAATAATTTAAATTAACTAATCAATGTTTAGAGATAGAATACAAACTTTTAATGAACTTATAAATATTTTTAAAATTTTCGCCAGCTTTTAGTGGATGAATTATTGAAGAAATAGAAGTATTTCTCTTAGTTTGAAATCTAAAAGTAAAAAAATGATTCCAGTTCTTTTAACATTTAATAAAATCCAAAGCTCCCTCTATTACGTTGTTTGCTTAATTTTCATGATAAGAATAAATAATTCGGTATATTTAAGTTGATGTATCTTACGTATTAAGCTTATTTTGAATTTCTTTTCAAATTGCTTTCCTTTTTTGTAAAAGGGTTCGAACGAATCCAAACATGAGGTGAGCTTTGATTGGTTGACTACAGCACGTGACTTAAAGGGAAAACCAATATATTTTGATCTAGAAAAGAGTGGTTACGAAAAGTAATTTGAAATTTGTTTCGTTGTGATAAGTTTATTATTTATAATTTAAAGTTGTCGTTCATTTATTTATTTCATGGTTAATGTTTTTTAGTCGAAAAATTCAATGGATCCGTTTACGGAGGTAAGAATTATATTATGAAGGGTCGTTAAGTCGGTTATTATATTTACGTATTTAGAGAAATAGATTCCTTTTAATAACGTCTTTCTTTGAAATGTTGCTAATTGATAGACATATTATAAAACGTTTTACTCCTTTCCACCCAAATAACATTGTTTTTGAATTTACTTATAATTACACGGATTATTATTTTTTTGAGACATTTTTCTGCTGGTGAAATATCACAAATTGCATTTGATGTAATAGTATTGTCAATGGAAAATTTATTCTTATATTTCAATGCAACGGGGCGAGGGGGTGTCATTGCGATTTGTCATTATAGGGAGGTTTACATCTTATAAAAGGAATTTAAAAAAAGGATGTTTGATTTTATTTTTTCCTGAATTTGTAGTCTTAATACGTTTCAGTATCGTATACTGTAATATTCTCCATTTTTTAAAGATAGCAACACAAATCTGCTTTATTAGTAATCTCCATTTTTTAAAGATAGCAACATAAATCTGCTTTATTAGAGAGTTATTATTATTCAACATGTCATAATTTTGAATATCGTAGTTCTTATGATCTATTTTCAAACGGAGAATATGATTTTTATTGTTAATTCGCTACTCATACTTTAGCTTTAAATTATGTAACTAGAGGGTATATTTTAGAAAGAAAACCTTAATTGCCCACCACTCAATAATTGAATAGCCTGATGACTAATATCTTTATTGCTTCTTTTAAGAGAACTATTAGAAAAATCTTTGCCCATTAGTAGGCTATTTAAATATTACTTTTTTGATACGACTCCAATTGCCCATCTTAATACGTATAGAAACATAATCGATGAAATTATTCATTCAATTAAATCTAGATTTAGTATTTTGTTAGAAAAAAATATTAAAAGGAAATGTACTTATATGTTTGAAAAGGGAGGCTTTTCATAAATGTGTTGGGCCAACTGATGATTGCTGTTTTAGCATGAAATACGTTATTGGTGATTATTTATCTTTTCGTCATATATGTGATCAAGTGTATCAGTGTTATGAGATAGAATGGAGAGTGGTGGGTCATGTGAAAGTCTGTGCTCATATATCTTAATATATAGGTACAGGTATATAATAAGCCCGTATTTCAGTTATTATAAATGTGTTTTGATTTGGACACTTAATAGAATGAATGTGCAGACGTTAATAATTTTCCCTCAAATGAAGAGTGGAGTAACAGGAAAGGATTGAAAATGAAATACATAGATGAGAGAATAAGCAGGTGTTATTGACTTTATTGAACTAATTAAGAATCTTAAATGGGGCTGGAATGGATATATTGCTAGAAATGATAAGGGATGGATATTTAAATACATAAACTGTAGCCTTAGAAATTGTAAAAGAGTTAGAAAATGTCCATATGTAAGATGGATGAAATAAAGTTTGTTGGTGTAATGTGGAAAAAAAGAAGCTAGAGATTGGAAAAACAGTTAAACTTGGAGAGACCTCCATCCTGCAGTGTGTTGATTGATAATCATTGAAAATGAAAGATCATTTGTTACATTCCTCATATTTTTAAATTGCCATGTTTGTGCCGGAAGAGATATTACTTTTGTCAGTAAGAAAATTTAACTACAAAAACATATACAGAAATTGAATAAAATAAAAACACCTTGGAGCCATTATTGAAGTTTGCGGAACTCCAGTTACTGACTAAATCCACGGGTGATTTATAATGGAATGATTGTCAGATATACCCTCAGAGATTTGGGCAATGTAAGTGAGAGACTGAAGCTAGAGGTCACTTCTATTGCTTAATTATACTGAAATACTAACCAATAAAACCTGGAAGTCTTATTTACTTTTTTTATTGGCAGCTATGAAATTAATGTGACTTGCTAATAAGCAATCCCTATAAGATTATCATTTATTAGTTAAGATATTTTTTCATCAAAAGCTAATGCTGTTTACAATGTATTACTTTCGATATTTTTGTCTATCTATTCAGTCTTATTTAATCCTTTGATGAATAGTATCCAAGTTATACTGTATTGGTACGTAGTTAGTATAAAGAATCGTTAGTGTTAGTAGAATTAATTGTATTTTATCACAATATGTTATTAAATCATTCCAGAAAGGATTCCTTCAAATCAATAATTATTTTAAATGTTATTAAGTTTTTTTTATTAATTATCAAAGGTCTGTTAATTACCTTTGCAAATCAAGTTTTACATTATGAGGAATGCTTGATAAATTTATAACCTTCTCAATTGTGGTAATGAGATTGTTTGTGTAGCCACATTCCTATAATTTCATAACATTCTTAGCATTTCTGATTCAGTCAAACTTATTTTTTTATTCCCCAATATGTAAATATGTATGATGGACCATTGAAATCTTAAACTGGATTCCAAGAGAAAGAGATCACATATGAGATGGATGGATGAAATAAGAAAGTATGTAGGGGTAATGTGGAGAAGAGAAATTAGAAATCGGAGATGGATTGAAATTGGAGAGATCTTTATCCTGCAGTGGATTGACAATGGTTGACAATGATGATGATGCGAATGCACGTATTAAAAAGTTCTTGATAGTGAGAAACATTGATAGGAATAGGTTTGAATTACTGGGAGATTTTATGGCTGATCTACCATGAGACACTTATAATCAATAAAAAGTTGCTTTGGATCTGGATTCAGGGGAGGTGTCCCAATTGGAAATTATGCATGTATAACTATTTTATTTAGGTGTCCACCATACACATGAAAAAAACTACAGAACGCTAATTTACAAATCGCTTGGCTAAGAGGTTTTTATGATGTGGAATAT
>JAQFVV010002468.1:0-25492 GCA_028023455.1 Epiperipatus broadwayi | reverse complement strand
TTAAAAGTGTAATTAAAGTAATTCATGAGTATTTGATATGTGAAAATTGTGCTGATGTTTGAGAGAGACATTTCAATGGGAATGATAATAGTATATGGTTGGGAAAACTGGCCATAAGCAATACTGCATTAATAAATTTAATAAATAAATGTTTAAAGTTAAAGTTTTAAAAGACAAGTTAAAATTAAATGCATATATTTATTGTTGATAAAAATTAATATTTAATAAATGAATATAAATATTTTAATTATTAGTAATACATAATAGAAGAATTAATGTTGGATTTTAATAATATCGAATTATTATTTTAAAAGTTGTTATAAGATATTATTTATTTTAAAAAATATTTATTTTTAAAAAATGAATTGTTAGTTTATTTTTAGATTATTACAAGCGTCTGTAGCTCTGTTGTAAAAAACAGATGTTAATTAAAATACGTACACACATGCTTGGGAGTATTTTAGTAAAGTTGCAAAGCTATTTTAAAAATTCTGTTATAAAATTTATAAATATTATTTTGGCTATCATGAGATAAAAATAAAGATAATTAATGTGAAATATTAAATCTGATTTTTAAAATACTGTTTAAAAAACATAACGAATAAAAATAGACTTAGTTTGTTTATAAAAATAATCTTATAAAAGTTAAACGTAAAAGTTAAGTAAGAAAGTATATTTTAAAAAAATGTTTAATAGATCTAAATAAATGATGAATATTAATTTAAGAATTTAATAATGTGATAAATAATAAATATTAAATAAGTCATTATTTATTTTTAATTCTGTCTTGTTGGTGAAATATGTAAATAAGCTAGCAAGTCAATTGTTTAATTCACCAATCAAGTGGGAGTTTTCTTCCGGTATAAAACCAAGGTTCAATTGTTAGGAGGTGACTTGTGATTGAAATTCTTAAAGTAAAAGTTGCTATTAAAAATAGCTAAGTGATTATAGACGCTCTTAAAATCGTTTTAAAATTATAAGAGAGTAGTTTTTAAAATAATTTATAAAAGTTACCGATGAATATGCAGTGTTAATTTATTATAGTTCCCTATTAATCGTTTCCTATTAATGCTCAATTTACTATCAAATAATCATGAGGACATCGTATAAGGATAAAATGTATTGGAGACTTTATACTGAAAATTTAACAAACGCTGGATTGACTAGCAGAGTTATTAGATGCTTAAAAGTAATACGTTGGACTTTGTATAAATTTAAAAGCTAATGGTAGTTAATTTTTATAAAATAGATATTTAAAAAATGAGAAATACTTCTTTATGAAGCAAGTATTTGTAAATTCTAAATTTAAATATATATCTTGGTAAAGATATAATATATAACAGTAATTGTATAAATATTTGCCTTGTTAAGTCTTTATGGTTTAAAAGACTAAATTCTGACAATTTTAAAAGGCAAATAAATTGGAGATTTAATAAGTAAAGAAATACTTATAAGTAAAATTATGATATTATTAAAGTCTAAACGCTGGTCGTATAGAAGACTTTAAAAGTAATCTTACCTAAATATCTGTTACGGAATGCGCAAATCAAATAACACGTGGATATCCAAATCAAATCAATTAAAATAATTAAACAAGAACTTATAAATTATAAACTAATGTTAAAAATAATAACTTCAAAATAATTTTCCTATAAAGAAGAGAATATGGATCCTATAAACTATTTTAATTTTATTTTGTTTATAATGAACTGACTTTGACTTTTCTTTATTTTTTTTAAAAAAAAGAACGTTTTCATTTATTCCATAAAAACTTTTAAAGACACGTGATGTACCGGAAAAGGAAGTAATGTTTAGTGAAAACTTGTGCCTAGGAAAAAGAACAATGACAACTGGATGAAAACACCGTTGGATGTTATGTAATATTTTTATTTATTAACTAACATAAATATTTCATTAATTATTGATTTATTAAAGATAGGAAAGGTACATTTACATTTTTTTTAAATAATAACTAAATACTAATATAACCTTTTATTGCATAAAGTTTATTTTATAATTATACAACACGTAATATTTTAAAGAATAATTGTTGAGTGTAAATGTGAAATTATTTTGTAAAACTGGAATCCTGGAGGACATCGTGACGGACTGTACATTGAAGTGTTATTTATGGTAAAATTGTGTAATAATAATAATAATTTGATGTATTTACTATGTTTTCTTTAGATCAACCAAATGTTATATGATTATTGAATGAATGTATTAATGTTTAAATAATATACATGCACAAGATTAATAATAGCAGTTTTTATTTTAATATGCATATTTTAAATTGATGATATAAATTTAGTACAACGTAATATGATACCCTAGAAATAATTATATGATTCTTTCGTGAATGAATTTCAATGTTTCTGTTCCAATATTAGAAATAAGATTTATTATACTAGTGTAAGTTATTTATTTTTTTTCTTTTAAAGTTAGTAAGAAGTATATAAGGTCTATATTTTATTTTATTTTTATTAGATGAGTTACGTTAATTTTACATAGAAATTTATATTTTGATTGAAGGCTTATTGTAAATAGATGATGAGGTATAGGAGAGTTTGGATCGTTATTATTTTTTTTGTTTTAAAATTGGTCATTTGTTTTACTGAAATTAAATAGGGTTAAAATGACTTTTGTAGGTAGTAGTTTTATAAAGGAATAGGAATAATAAGTAAAGAAAAGTAATGATTTAAAATGGAAAAGAATCATAGAATTTTATTTAACATCATACTTTATAAAAGTTGAAATTATTGAATAATTTTAAAATATTATTTTTTTAAAAGTACCTATACGTATTGCATATTTTAATAAGACATGTAGTATGACATTATATCGGAATGAAATAAACAGTGATAGTCAATAATTGTTATTATACTACAAAGTTATATCAGTTGATTCATTAATTAATATTCGAGTCATCCTGATAATAAATGTAATACAGCCTTATACATTATAATATAAATAATAGTAGGACTTAAGTGAAATAGCATTTAAATTATTAAAGTTGGTTTATTTACATACATGCTACATGAATGATATCTTACATAAAATCTTTTCTTATATTAATTGATAATAAGTAATGTTTATGTAAATTAAAGTCATAAACTTAATTGAATTTTATTAATAAAACATTTTCTGAAATGTATAAATTATCTACTTATAGTTATGGAAATAATAACAGTGTAAAAATCTTGTATTATTATTTTTCTTATTTTTTATTTTTTATTTTCTTTAGTTCCATTTAAATGTAAATAGTGTAAATAAATTATTTGTTAAAGTTAATGTAAATAAATTTGTTAAGTTGTTTAAAAGATGTGTTGAATTCATTATTTTACACCACAGCATTTGACAACAGATAATTTGAATGTACATAATATTTGCACAATATGAATTTATTATTTTATTATTTGAAAAAGAAACACAATATTTTCTTAATATAATTTATAGAAATTGATTGACATTAACATATGATATTACAATGGTCATAAAGTAATTATAATGCACAATATAAGAGTATAAGATTATTTATTGCCACAAATTATTGAATTATAAGATTTTGGTCTATTTTAAAATTAAGATACTATATGGAAATGAAAGACATGCATATGATTTATTTATTTTCTTAATGATTAAAAGTATAATCCAATAGATAAGATTAAGATATACCCTAAAGATTATTATTGTTAGTGATTATTATTGGAATAAGTTAGGTGTATTTAGGTTTGATATTAAATCCCTTATCATTCCTATCTACATGAATTATTATTACTTTAAGATAATTAGAAGAACCTGAGATCATTTTAATTATATTTCCTTAACAATAGATTGAGATTTATTTATCTATTATTATTAAAGATACTTTCATTTATAAAAGTCATAAGAGTGCTGTAGAGTTAGTAATGAGATAATTAGAAGTAATAGTATTCTTATGCCATTGAGACAGTGTCTTGGAAAGACATTGACTCAATGTAAATCTGATTACCAATTGTAACTTCACTTCACAGTCTCATGATTTTAATTAAATATTTATTTAATTAGTATATAATATTGAACTAAATTAATTTTTGATAAGTTTGGAATAAATCTGATAAGTTATAATATTATAAAAATATATTAAAGATAGTTGTACATATTTTAGCTGAGCATAATAATTTGATTGAGCTAGTCATATTTTAAATTATATCATATATCGAGAAGTGAGGGTACAATATATATATATATATTGTACCCTCACTTCTCGATATATGATATAATTTAAAATATGACTAGCTCAATTAAATCATTATGCTCAGCTAAAATATGTACAACTATCTTTAATATATTTTTATAATATTATAACTTATCAGATTTATTACAAACTTATCAAAAATTAATATAGTTCAATATTATGTACTAATTAAATAAATATTTACTTAAAATCATGAGACTGTGAAGTGAAGTTACAATTGGTAATCAGATTTACATTGAGTCAATGTCTCTCCAAGACACTATCTCAATGGCATAAGAATACTATTACCTCTTTATTATCTCATTACTAACTCTACAGCATTCTTATGACTTTTATAAATGAATTATCTTTAATAATAATAGATAAATAAATCTCAATCTTTTGTTAAGGAACTATAATTAAATGATCTCAGGTTCTTCTAATTATCTTAAAGTAATAATAATTCATGTAGATAGGAATGATAAGGGATTTAATATCAAACCTAAATACACCTAACTTATTCTAATAACAATAACTAACAATAATAATAATCTTTAGTGTATAGCTTAATCTTATCTATTTGATTATACCATTAATCATTAAGAAAATAAGTAAATCATATGCATGTCTTTCATTTCCATATAGTATCTTAATTTTAAAAAAATATACTAAAATCTTATAATTTAACAATCTGTGGCAATACAGAATCTTATACTCTTATATTGTGCATTATAATTACTTTATGACCATTGTAATATTATATGTTAATGTCAATCAATTTCTATAAATTATATTAAGAAAATATTGTGTTTCTTTCTCAAATAATAAAATAATAAATTCATATTGTGCAAATATTATGTACATTCAAATTATCTGTTGTCAAATGCTGTGGTGTAAAATAATGAATCCGACACACTTTTAAAACAACTTAACAAATTTATTTACATCAACTTTAACAAATAATTTATTTACACTATTTACATTTAAATGGAACTAAAGAAAATAAACAAAAATAAGAAAATAATAATACAAGTTTTTTTACACTGTTACTATTTCCATAATCATAAGTAGATAATTTATACATTTATTAAATGTTCTATCAATAACATTTAATTAAGATTATGACTTTAAATTTTAATAAACATCATTTGTCATCAATTAATATAAGAAAAGGTTTATGTGAAATATCATTCATGTAGCATATATGTAAGTAAATAGACTTTAATAATTAAAATGCTATTTCACTTAAGTCTTATTGCTATTTTTATTATAATGTACTAGTATGTATTAAATGTACCATTAATATTACTCAAAGATCAATTAATGTATAAACTGATATAACTTTGTAATATAATAACAATTATTGATTATCACTGTTTATTTCATTCCGATATAATGTCATACCACATGTCTTATCAAAATATGCAATAGGTATATGTTTTTTTTTTAAAAATAACATTTTAAATTATTCACTAATTTCAACTTTTATAAAGTATGATGTTAAATGAAATTCTATGATTCTTTTCTATTTAAATTATTACTCTTCTTTACTTGTTATTCTTATTCCTTCTTAAAAAACTTCTATCTACAAAAGTCATTTTAACCTTATTTAATTTCAGAAAAACAAATGACCAATTTTTAAAACAAAAAATAATAACGATCCAAACTCTCTTATACCTCATCCTCTATATACAATAAGCCTTCAATCAAGATATAAATTTCTATGTAAAATTAACTTTCTTATCTAATAAAAATAAAAATAAAAATATAGACTTTATATACTTCTTACTAATTTTAAAAGAAAAATAAATAACTTACGCTAATAAAATCTAATTCCTAATATTGTAACAGAAACATTAAAATTTATTCAAGAAAGAATCATATAATTATTTCTAGGTTCTCATATTACATTGTACTAAATTTACATCATTAATTTAAAATATGCATATTAAAATAAAACTGCTATTATTAATCTTATGCGTGTATATTATTTAAATATCAATACATTCATTCAATAATCATATAACATTTGGTTGATCTAAAGAAAAACATAGTAAATACATCAAATTATTATTATTATTACATAATTTTTACCATAAATAATCCTTCAATGTACAGTCCGTCACACGATGTCCTCCAAGATTTCAGTTTTACAAAATAATTTCACATTTACACTCAACAATTATTCTTTAAAATATTACGTGTTGTATAATTATAAAATAAACTTTATGCAATAAAAAGTTATATTAGTATTTAGTTATTATTTAAAAAAAATGTAAATGTACCTTTCCTATCTTTAATAAATCTATAATTAATGAAATATTTATGTTAGTTAATAAATAAAACATATTACATAACATCCAACGGTGTCTTCTTCCAGCTATAATTGTTCTTTTTCCTAGGCACAAATTTTCACCAAACATTACTTCCTTTTCCGGTACATCACGTGTTTTTTAAAAGTTTTTATGGAATAAATGAAAACGTTCTTTTTTTTTAAAAAAAAAAAAATAAAAGTCAGTTCCATCAGAAGAAGAAAATAATAATTAAAATAGTTTATGGAATTCAGATTCATTTCTTTAAAAGAAAATTATTTTAAAGTTATTATTTTTTAGTATTAGTCAATAGTTTATAAGTTCTTATTTAATTATTTTAACTTTATTTGGATATCCACATGTAATTGATTTGCGCATTCCTTAACAAATATTTAGGTAAGATTACTTTTAGAGTCTTTTGTACGACCAGCGTTCAGACTTTAATAATATCATAATTTTACTTATAAGTATTTCTTTACTTATTAAATCTCCAATTTATTTGCCTTTTAAAACTGTCAGAATTTAGTCTTTTAAACCATAAAGACTTAACAAGGCAAATATTTATATAATCATTATTATTTATCATCTTTACTAAGTTATATACTTAGATTTATAATTTATAAATACTTTCTTCATAAAGAAGTATTTCTCATGCTTTTAAATATCTGATTTATAAAAATTAATTACAATCAGCTTTTAAATTTATATAAAGTCCAACGTATTACTTTTATGCACCTAGTAACTCTCCTAGTTAATCCAGCGTTTGTTAAATTTTCAGTATAAAGTCTCCAATATATTTTATCCTCATACAATGTCTTCATGATTATTTGATAGTAAATTGAGCTTTGATCAAGACGATAGGAAATTATAATTAAAATTAACACTGCATATTTATCGATAAACTTTTATAAATTATTTTTAAAAAACTACTCTCTAATAATTTTAAAACGATTTTGAGAGCGTCTATAATTACTTAGCTATTTCTAAAAGCACACTATACTTTAAGAATTTCAATCACAAGTCCCCTCCGAACAATTGAACCTTGGTTTTATACCGGAAGAAAACTCCCACTTGATTGGTGAATTAAACAATCGACTTGCTAGCTTATTTACATATTTTACCAACAAGATAGAATTAAAAATAAATAATGACTTATTTAATATTTATTATTTATCACATTATTAAATTCTTAAATTAATCTTTATCATTTATTTAAATCCATTAAACATTTTTTTAAAATATACTTTCTTACTTTATTTCACTTTTAACTTTTATAAGATTATTTTTATAAATAAATTAAGTCTATTTTTATTCGTTACATTTTTTTTTATGCAGTATTTTAAAAATCATATTTAATATTTCACATTAATTATTTTTATTTTTATTTCGTAATAGCCAAAATAATATTTATAAATTTTATAACAGAATTTTTAAAATAGCTTTGCAACTTTACTAAAAAACTCCCAAGCATGTGTGTATGTGTCTAACTAACATCTGTTTTACAACAGAGCTACAGACGCTTGTAATAATCTAAAAATAAACCAACAATTCATTTTTTAAAAATAAATATTTTTAAAATAAATAATATATTATAACAGCTTTTAAAATAATACTTCGATATTATTAAAATCAAATATTAATCTTTTATCATGTAATACTAATAATTAAAATATTTATATTCATTTATTAAATTTTAATCTTTATCAACAATAAATATAGGCATTTAATTTTAACTTGTCTTTTAAAACTTTAACTTTAAGCATTTATTTATTAAATTTATTAATGCAGTATTGATCATGGCCAGTTTTCCCAACCATATATTATTATCATCCCCATTGAAATGTCTCTCTCAAACATCAGCACAATTTTTACATATCAAATACTCATGAATTACTTTAATTACACTTTTTAAAAGATTGCTATAAACAAAATTAACATCATATAGCTAAATATATCTTAAATTTAAAATTTTTTTAAATAAATGGATACAATTTATGGAGACCCATACAAAAGGGCACAATATATATATATATATATATATATATATATGTTTATAACCAATATGATTTTTGATTGCCATTAATGTACCTTCTCCTCAAGAAGCAATATCTAATGATCTATCGCATCTGTATACCTTATATCAATTATCTATAAATTCTTTATTCCATATGCTTTCATTTAGCCAAGTTTCTGTTAGACAAATAAGATCATAACTTTCTGTCAAAATTCTATGTTTAATTGTATATAGTTTAGTATATAGACCTCTAACATTTTGTAAATAAATATTTAAAGACATTTTCACTATCCATTATTTTCATTCTCATTAGTATGTATACAATGTGATTGTGGTAAATTATTTTTGTATGACTATCTTACAATTTCTTCTTTAGAACTTCTTTTTTAATTTACACTGGGCATAACTCCAAACTAATGGGACAAAGCTCTGGATTTGTAAAATGCTCTGTATATTTTTTATCTCTTAATGTATAAAAAGCATATTTTTTGTTTTTGATTTTAACTCATATCATACAATTAATGTATTAAGTTTATTTATTAAATATTTACTGATATCTTTCTCAGTCATTGCACTATCAATTCTTGTTAGGAAAAAATTTACTATAAATTATTCTCAGTTTTACTGTTAATATATTAGATCCAATCTGAGTACTCATTATACATTTCTATTTTTTTTTATATAATACTATGGAAAATCACCACCATTGCTGGCTTCATTATCTGTCTTAATTGATTTAATGGATGAGTCAGATTCACTTTCCTGTATAAAAACAGGATTATTTCCTCTTATATTATTTATTATATCAGCTTCATTATCATTACTATAATTGTCAGTAGAGGATTTAATTGCATCAGATCAGGATTGTGAAGTTTTATTTTGATATTCACTTCTCATAAGAATTCTCAATATTATTATTATTAGAATAAATTTCAATATCTGTTTTCTTACCTTTTTTTTCCTTCCACTAAAGTTTTTGTTAGCTAGTTGATTATTATTATCCTTCTTAATTAGAATTTTGATTTGTTTCTTTTTAAATGGTAAAGATTTGTTCTCTTTGTTTTATTGATTATAGATGTTCCTTATTAAATTACTTGGTGTAGGAGTACTATTAATTTTACCAGATTATTATAACTTTGACTATATTTTTTTGTTCCAATATATCTTTAGTTTTTCTTTTTAAAAATAAGTTTTCATTAGATAAATGCTCTAATTTTTGTTCAATCTTAATTACATGAGACAGAATTAGTTTAACATTTAAAAGAGTTTCTTCACAACACCCATGATGAAGTGCATAGAATGTGGATCTAAAACTAAAGAAGAAACAAATTCATCATTTACTTTATCACAAGAGTCAAATTTTATTGCAGTCAGGACAAACATAACAATTATCTTCATTGAATTTATGTAATTTGTATTTGATAATTTTAAGCACAGTGCATGAAATATTCTACAACAATTACCAGAACAAAATAGATATTTGATTATCAAGAATATTAGACACAATCCAGTATAATTTGTATTATTACTAGCTATTGATTTTTCACTTTTATTTTTTGCTTGACAAGTTTTGCAGGTAGAAAGTGCCATTAACTTGTTTATCTATAGCTTCCAGTTTGTTTTCCTGATTAGAATTTTGTTTCAGACAAATATCACATTATAAGGTCAACCAATCCTGGCTCATCTTTTTGTATATCTAATGTATAGGTATTTTTACATATTATGTGAAATTTATTTCCACATTTTAAAAACAATTATAGATTGTTTTCCAAAAAATAAAACCATTACAGCTAGTACATTGTGTTCCTCCCATAATAGTCCTGCAAAAAATAATAATAAGAAGATGATGAAGAAGAAAGGAAAGAATAAGTTGAAGAAGAAGAGGAAGAAGAAAAAAGGAGGAAGAGGAGCAGAAGAAGAAGAAAAAAAAGAAAAGGAGAAGGAGGAGGATGGCAGAAACTATTGCCTGATGATGAAGAAAAAAGGAGGAAGAGGAGCAGAAGAAGAAGAAAAGGAGGAGGAGGATGGCAGAAACTATTGCCTGATGATGGTTTAAAACTTTATGGGTTTAAATCCTAAAATTATCCTCAATACTTTGTTTCAGAGATAAAAATAACATCGTAATAAACAACAAAACAAAGTAAGTTATTTAATACATTTTTTCTAAAAATCCCTACTTATACAAATAAAAAATTCTCAGATAATAAATTGCTTACATTAGCAATAAAATCAACCTAAGATGGCTAACATGCAGCCATATAGTTGACTGCTTGCTACCAATAGTCCCATTGTTAACAGAAAAAAAATTCTATGTTAACATAGCAAAAAATAATTTAAATATTTCAACCATAAAGCAGACCAGTCATTACAGAAAATCAACAATAAATAACTTATGCAACTTTGAGCTAAAAAAGCAAATTAGAACCTCCCCCTCTACAGCTTGGACAACAGAAACATTTAAAGCTATTGGATAGAAGTTCAGCAACACAATTCCAAAGTGTTTATTACCTCTTTCAAAAGATTTTTCTCTCAAAAGATCCATAGTTTTATCAACCACAGACCCATACTGTTCACTCTTGCTTTGCTAGGGCACTGCTGTATAAATCTCTCAGTCTACATGGTTTATGGTATACAATACTTCAGATAACAGATCATCCCAATCCAAGATACATTACAGTTGAGCTTCATGAGACTAACCAAAGAGATCATTTTAGAGCAAAGATTAATACTTTAGGTGACTTTGCTTTTGCCATAGTAGATCAAAATTGTCATAGTTATATAATTGGAATCCTCAAAAATGTGTATCTTGGATAGACCAGCCAGGACTTCCAACAATAATAGATCCATTTGGAAAAGTAATCTCACTATATCCTATATACTTAAGAGCTATCCCAATATCTATATTGTAATGCTCATATATATATGGTGTATCACACATATATATGCATTACATGTATGTTTCATAATTTGAAAAAAAAAATGAAATAAAAAGGAAAAGTCGATAAGGAAATAAATTTTAAGAAATAATTACAATAATAGCAATTAGATCCATTAGTAAATTTGTTGTTTTTTATTGATAAGGGAGGAGAAAGAGAATTCAATTTAAATTTCAGAATCCACTCTCTTCTTTATGGAAATTTAAATTCAAATAGAAGTAAGGAATAAATTGATTAATAAAAGTAATCTTTGTAAACTATCTCATTGGTAAGAATGCAATTAAATTTTGAAAAATTCTTGGCTGATAAGATAGTAGATTAATCTAAGAAAAGATTAGATTAATCATTTTAATTAAAACTAAAAACCAAAATATTGATTAAAGTGAACAATGGGAGCAGAAAATAAAAATGGTGGCTTAAGTAATAGAATATATCAATTATAGCAATTATATCAGTTATATGAATATATATTGGTTATTTCAAAATGGTGTAAAAAGTTGATCAGAAAAGCAACAGCATGCATTGCTAGTAGAACTACAGAGGTGGCTGTCTGGGTTTCATGCCTTGATCCCCAGCACCACTTTCTTCTGCTATCAATGCTTCTCCCATAGTATAAGGCTCTGCTGCATACTCTTTCCTATTGTCACTTAGAAGTGTAAAAGAAGAAAAAGAAATCATCTTGATTATCAAATGGTCAACTACAAAGAATGGCAGAAGCATCTGTAAAATAAAAAAAACATGAATTGAGGAAAGAGAACTATTCAAATTGTCAAAGTATATGATGCCATCTCTCACTTGAAGAAAATATAAGCAAATATAAAATATTCTTAAGTTGTTGATAAAAGTCTAGACATTATTTAAGAAAAAAATGGACTGTTATGAGAAAGGGCTAATAATATTACAAATGAAAAATTTTTAAGACAAATATGTGCTGAACTAATTCACATTAAATTATACTTGAATTTGTTAATAATTATTGTATATTTATTTTACTGTGTTAAATATATATATTGCGATATCTACATAAATGTAGGCTCGCATGTATATATTATTGATTCTCAATAATATTAATAAAGAGAAGGGTTCGTTAAAAGAAATAGAGAAAAAAAAAAAAAGAAAGAAAAATTTAGTTAAATGGATTCTAAAAACTTATTTTAAAAGAAATTAGAAAAGCTAAATAATGATGAAAGATTAGAAAGGAAAGGGGAGGGGTGTAAAACTGAACGCGTCTCTTTCTTTCTTTGTTAAATAAGAAAATCATTTGTAAAAGGAACGAAAGAATAATTATAATTGTGAAATTAAAAAAAGTAAACTTGTACCAAATTTCCAAATAGATTGGTACAAGATAAAGTGAGAGAAAGGAATGTTGCAATTAGTAACATTCAATATTTAAAAGAATGAAAGAAATTAATTATAATTGTAAAATTAAAAATGTAAACTTGTACCAAATTTCCAAATAGATTGGTACAAGATAAAGTGAGAGAAAGGAATGTTGCAATTAGTAACATTCAATATTTAAAAGAATGAAAGAAATTAATTATAATTGTAAAATTAAAAATGTAAACTTGTACCAAATTTCCAAATAGATTGGTACAAGATAAAGTGAGAGAAAGGAATGTTGCAATTAGTAACATTCAATATTTAAAAGAATGAAAGAAATTAATTATAATTGTAAAATTAAAAAATGTAAACTTGTACCAAATTTCCAAATAGATTGGTAAGATAAGAATGAAAAAGAAAGAGAATTAGAGACATTCGATAGCAAGACAGCAGAGGATAAGCAGAGCTGATTTAGAAGTAACCGGGTGTGTTTTTTTTGCTGGCTAGAATTTAACAAAAATAATAATAGAAGAGTACGCTGATATGGAGGGCTAGTGGCAAACACCGGGCGTTTGCTCGGTCTATCTCCGTCTAACCATTCGCTCACTACTTATAACAACTAAAATGCTGCCTAGAAGAGACCGCCGTTACAGAACCAGATCTGCCTGGAGATTCGAAGTAGAATGTTGAAGGGATGAAGACCGACTAAAATGTGGAATTAGAAAGGAAACAAACCCACGTCAAAAGACTATAAACTCTCACTCCATTCACTGGAACGTCTGAAAAAGCGAGCAACCATCTCTGCAAAAGAAGGGAAGGTTTTCCCCCTCGATGGTTGACCCGACATTGGAAAAATCATACCTAGGTAACTATTAATACATGCATGTCAGAATTAATTTGAAATAAGAAATCAGTCAGAACTAAATTATTAAAAAGTTGCGCAACACTTCGGACAGTTATCATTAAAAAAACTTATGATTGTAATCTATTAATGTATGAGAAGGTAACAATTGAGTTACGATAATTTATTTAATGTTTCATTTGAATTATATTCTTTATTGTATATTTATGTATTTATTATGTTAGTGTGTGGATATATATATGTGTTTTAGGATTTTATTATGCATTAGAATTAGCGAATTGCAAATTAAATTTTATTTAAAAAAGGAAGTACTTAGTCATTTGCGTTTTCTTTTCTCTACCAAGCGAATAACTATTTAGAGTGAATTAAAATTAGATCAGTGAGCTAACAAGTTGATTAATTGAGGAATAAAATAAAGTAAGCTAAATGGATAAATAAATCCAGTCTGTATTGTAAATAGAGTAAAGGAAGGAAGTGCTATAATTTATATTCCTGCTGTACCGTGATAATTCCGGGAAATTTTATAAATATTCCAGGCGCTGGGCAGAACTAATTATTCGATACAAATAATTTGCCCAGCAGAGAAGAAGCGTTTAATTGGGAAATATAATGCTGGGATGATATTTTATTATGTCAGT
Organism: Epiperipatus broadwayi; assembly: GCA_028023455.1. Classification (NCBI taxonomy): domain Eukaryota; kingdom Metazoa; phylum Onychophora; class Udeonychophora; order Euonychophora; family Peripatidae; genus Epiperipatus; species Epiperipatus broadwayi. Next base: position 11,194 of record JAQFVV010002468.1, on the reverse strand, counting down.
GTTCAATTAAGAATATATACTCGATTTTAGGGTGTATATTGGCTTCTTGCTTGTGGGAATCATCATCATCGGTGGTTAACCGGTCGATCACATAATTAAGTGCGGCTGGGGTCATCAACCGCACGGCGGTGGTGTTACAGTTTATATGTCATTGAAGGATTAACCTATTGGAGTGAAATAAAAAGTGTTTACTAAGTATTACTTAGTCTGCTTTCTTTCCTTTACCTGCATCTGTCTACAATATTAGTAATATGTATTCTTTAATATTGTGCTGGGTCCCCTGTTTGAAATGTTGGGGCTAGTCTGGGTAAGTTTTTAAGTGCTAGGTTCATTTGCCTTTCATCTAGGCATGCCAGTTATATAAAATTTATATGGCTGGAAGAAACCTGAGGTCCATCTCAAAACAAATAAATTGCCTTAAGGAATTGGTGCTGTCCAAGCAGTTATGGAAGGTGTGATGTTGGTCAGGGTTGTGTGTTCATGCTGCCTTAATCTGGTCATAGGTATCATTGATAGTTAATCTATCAATAATATTTTACTTCTGTTTGATTGTGTGATCACTGGGTTAAAGCTGTCATAAACTTAAAAATGATTATACAGTTATATTTGATAAAATTAAAAGTAAAAAAGGACAAAAAAAATAAACGCAATGATTGTACTATTGTTAACCAATGATTAAACCATTTTTAAACAATTATCAAATGTATTCCATTTCATAATCAACCCCCATGATTATGACAATATATAACAATAATTATGAGTTCAAAATAAAGTTAAACAAAGATATTGACCCCAACAATATACTTACTCAGATTGCTGATAAAAAGGTCACACCATGTCTCTACATTAAAGGCTAAAACCTCATTGTTACACTTGAGGAAAATGTGAACACCTTGCCATTCAATGCACACAGTTCAGCCATGATGGTAAACAAATCAAACAACCCACCAAAGCAAATGCAGATGATAACATTCACAGCATTAATCTGCAGCCAGATGATGAGGTCCATTTTGACCAGACTTCTTCTCCCCTTCCTTACATTAGTTCAGAAACCTTTCCAATTGATCTAACAGTATGGAAAGCAGATTGTACTCACGGTACTGTCACAATCCACAGTAAAAAACTACAAATTATAAAACAAGCCCAACACAACATAATTTAAACAATCTAGTCAAACAAACTTAACTGACAGTGACATAGAAATTACAATTAACAGCTTTTGGTGGTAAAACAATCCACACCCAACAAGTTATCCCTCCTACAATTATAAACAAAATCTCCATACAATTAATGGACAACATAACATTATGCCTTCCCCTTCAGAAGGCAAAAGAAAACCTGGATCTGAACAGCCAAAAAAAAGTCATAAGTAAAAAAAAGACTAACGTTCTTGAGCCCAAATCTTGTTCTACCATACAAAGCAATATGGCCACTGATGACTTGATAGCCATGGTGTTTGAATGCATGCAATCTAACCACACACAAAGAAAAAAACTCTAATACAGACCCTAGTCAGCAATAGATAAATAATTTATACACAATATATCACAACAAAAAAATTTTAAAATTCAAATCTTTCCACAGCCTTATTTTCTATTCTATAGAACTTCTTTTTATTTAATGCCACTATGAAGATAAAAATAGTGCCATTTAATATTTGATGGTTAAACTCAACTTCAAAAGTTCATTAACTGATCAAATGAATGTCCATCATGCAGTCACACATCTTTTGTCTTTCTGGAACAAAAATCTACACTGGCCCACAAATAAATTATTCAAGCCTACTAAGCTGGCAGGGTTGTGTTTCAGAGAGTCATTATCATAACCATTAAGAGGAACATATTCAGTAATAATCTCAACCTGCCCGTTCTTATCATTTAAAATAATTTATATTGATGCAAATCTGCTGATAGTCACTTGTCGTCACCACAGCAATATTATTTGTAATATAATATTTGTCTATATTTCCCTGGATCCCACAGTCATGACTCATATTATACTAATTATTAACTCAGTGCTCTCATCAATGGGGAATTTCAATATGAACAATTGCATTTTTAGTTCCAAGTGACTTTACCAATTGGCAATACCACTTATGAGTGCTGTAAGTTTTCTTCCTTCCAACTCCATAACATTCCATAGCAACTGCCACATTTCCATCATTGATTTGTGCTTCTATTCCCTATATTATATTACCCAATTAAGTTAAACATTAGCCTTTTTCCATTTTCTGATCACTCTACCCATATACTTGAGCTTGACTTCATTGCAATTCAAACATCTAGGCTTCACCTTTACAAAACAATAAGAATACTAATTCCAACATCCACCCCTGAATTTGTATACTCATAGACATATCATGCTATACAAAATCAAAAATATGCCACTTGATACTGTTCAAAGATACATTTCATTCATCAATATTCTTTCATTCTATATCAACCATATCACCAGCAACATCCCCCATTCTCCAAATTATTTGTTTTAGCTAATGAATTACACAAAAAATCACCATGTGCCAACCAATTTCTGATAACTATGCACACATCAGTAAACCAATTCAAGCATATAAAAATCTGTCTTACCCAGCACACCTGGACCCAGGTTTATATTCACTGGACACTGGGCTACCCACCTACCATAAAAGTGCACCCAGCAACACACCTGGACCCAGGTTTATATTCACTGGACACTGGGCTATCCACCTACCATGAAAGTGCTTTTGGGACTGGAGACCAAAGAAGTAACCAGTGTTGGTCATAATATGTTACAACCAATCTCCCAACATTTTAAACAGAAACTTCAAGTACCCAGTGCCTTCATATCACCTGCTGACCTCTTTGTCATGTCTGAAACTGATACATCCTTCCAGACTTGCGTTTTCAGTCAAACTTGCCACCATCCACAATGCAAGCCACCTAGAACCCCAAGTAATACCCATATTTGTATTATTTCATCTTAGCCAATTTACTACCACATATCTATATGATATCACAAACTATTTATCACTTAAACTACACTCTATTGATCTCATACCATGCAATAAGAAACCAGCACCTATACATGACCTCTCAAATTTAAGGCCAATTTCTATAGCTTTCTGGGTATAAAAATTCTTGGAAAAAGTACTCAATGATCAAGACAGAAACTCATTTACTCCCTAAAATAGCACCCATGCAATTGCACAAAAAGGCTCATCAACTGGCCAAGTAGCACTCATGTTTAAAAAAATTTTGGATTCAGTTTGAGAGCAAAAGATATATACTCCTATTGCTGTTCAAATTAATATTCAGGCTGATTTTGATTCAGTTTCAGTCAACATCTTAATTGAAATGCTTGCAGACATATCAATTCCTTATATTATGCTATATGCACTTACAACCTGATGCTGATCAATGAAGTACATATAAGACTTAATAGTAGATGTTCACCTTCATTCACTTCCACTCAATCCATCCCACAAGAAACACCACTTAGTTCTATACTGTTCATGATATACACCAACTCATCAGTAATCAAAATCCAAAAAGAAATTCAGTTATTCAAATTTCACACACTAGTCAATATATACCCTGCATAGCATATATGGATGACATTACTATCTTCCTTCCCTCAAAAAGCAGTTGCCAACATTACTACAAACTTAAGTTCAACCCAGATAACACTGCCACCTGATCTATGTACATTGAAAAACCAGACACACAAATCTGCCATGGTAACCAGCTTCATTCTTTGGTTTTCTTTTTTTATGAGAGCTAATGGAATGAGACAAACACAAAATTGAAAAAAGATGAATGAGACAAAAGATACAAAATCACTACCTCTCTTTCTTAGTTCTACTTCTTGATATATTCAAATGTGTACCTTATTAATCAACTAATTATCACAAAGATAGCTTATTACCAAATATTTTATTTTCTCAAATATATTCACTTTGCAGCAAGCTACTGTGGTGTAGGAAGACAATGTCCATCTGCATAAAACAGCTATGTCATACCACTATATACAATGGACTAGGCCTTCATGGTATTCATATATTTCATATACAAAAAAAACATCAACTAATTTACAACCACTCCAAGAAGCTTTACAACACTACAATGATTACTAAACAAACACAGATAGACATACTCCCTCATACTGCTATCTATCATCACTCATAAATCAATTTCAAAGTATATCACCACAGATATCTTTATAAAACACAAGCAAATACATCTAAATGGAACATCTACCAACTGATACATTTCAGCCAACTGTCTAATATCTTCAACCAAACACTAGAAATAATCAATGCTCAGTTGCTTCTAAATTCAAAAAATGGTACCTTGAGCCTTGCTGTGATTTACTTCCCAGAATCAATCTTTGTGCACTACCAACCACTCATGTTCTCAGGTACTGAGGATTGTTTACAAACATTAATCACCCTCTGCTGCTTATGCTATATTAAAAAGGAAGCACAACAACAGCTCTTTTACACTGCTCAGCTTTAACAAACATCTGCAACATCATGCTAAATACATACAGGCAAAACATCACCCTTTTTAGCATTGTTGATGCTTACTGCAAAGGTACAACCCAAGAAGACCAAGCAATCATATTTGTGCTATAGGCATTCTGGTATATCCACTTCTGTTTTGCAACAACACCACACCCATCCACGTTTTACAACCCACTTGAGCAGCTTAGGGCCACATATTGAACAATTGCCTCTCTACATACAATTCCTGCCACATGGTCACTCATTAAACAGCAGTCCAATTTATAACTTCCCATCATAGTGCCAATACATTTAATTCCGGAACCTGAAGATACTGTACCATTAAAACATTCCTTGGTCACTCATACCTCCTGTGCATGTTCCAAGTAACTTTTGACTCCATACTACCCAGAGTTGTAACTTAAGGAACTTTACAAGTGTCTCACATGACTTCATTTCTATGAACTTTCAGTTGAATATTTTACCTCCTAAACAAAATACCTGTGTGTATTATAACCTTGTGGTTGGGCTCAATGCTTATCAAGCCTTATTTAAATGGTCAATTATATAAAGTTTTAAATTTTAATTGGTAATAATTAAATGATAATTTTTCAATATTAAATAGGTATATTATATCAATGTGTGTTATCATGATTGCTAAATTGTATTACAAAGGTAAGTAAATTTCATCTATAAATCTCCTAGAGTGATAAAGAATTGGACTGTCTAGGATATGTTAGGCCCCCTGCCAGATTTTGTATGAGTCTTTTTATTTGCAGACTGTCAGACGGACTAATTTTCAATAATATCAGAATAATAATTTATTAGTATTATAATTAAATTAAAAGCATAGAAATATTTAGTATTTATTATTATTAAATATAAGAAAAAAAGACTTAAAATTATAGCTATTCTAAATTAATTTTTATAATTAATTCTCAAGCATATTTTTATTGCAATTTAAAATAATTTTGAACAACTTAATTAGTTATTACTTATGCTTAGAGATGGAGAATTATTAATTATATGTTAATGTATGCACATACAACAATTCTATTGGTCTGTTAATTTGTACAATAATTCTCTCTGATGAAAGCTTATAAATAGGCTAACATAGATCTTTATGGGGAGAACAACAAGAGAGACCAGGAGAATAAGGAGAATTAAGTGGAAAATCATAACAACTTCTGAAAATAGCATAACTGAAAATTATTAAAAAGTAAATTTGAATTGAGTTAAAAATGGAATTGAATTGTATTTTAACTCACCACTAATGGAATAGCGATCCCATTTGGCCTTTATACATGAAACACACCGCTTCTGTTAATCAATTATTATAATAATTAATAAAGCAAGTCATATATAATCAATTATTGTAAAAAGTTCACATTTAAAACTGGCAGACATATTGGAAGAAAAAGCACCAAAATAGTGAAGTTCATAAGCTTGGAATTTCACTTTTATTTTTATAACTGTTTTAATTATTATATTTACTGTGAGCATTATAAATTTAATTATGGTTTATTTGGGATAGTAAAAAGAAAAAAAAAGAAAAAAAATTTGTACTTTCATTCGGAATGAATTAAAAAATCAGCAGTACTATAATATGAGATATTTAATGTCTTTTATTGCTGCTTTTTTGAATTTATAAGGCACTCGGCACTCACAACATGTTTAAACTAATGTGAAATATTATATTAAAGCTAACTTCAACTACAATCCTATTATGCTATATTAAATTCATTATGTGGAGAAAATAAAAAAAAATTGTCTTGCGTTGTTAGCCGAGAGGTATCGCAGCTGCCATGTAAGCAAGTAGTTGGTTGCAGACGGTTGTGGGTTCGCGTCCCGGCCGATGCTATGACATATGAAAAAAAAAAAAATTGTTTTATTGCAATTAAATAAAAATGTAGTAATAAATTATACATACCTAATAAATAATATAAATGAAGATACTAATTTATAAAAGTTAATAAAATATTTATTAAGACTTTTAATATGAAGTGTTCTCAGTATTGCTTTTAAAACACGTTAAGACGAAGCTGAAATACACCATTTTGCAACTTCACAAGTGGAATTGATATGTTTATTAAACTAAGCTGTAAAATCTCACCAAAAGTGAATCAAATGTCAAACTTAAGTTTTGATAGATTAATTATTGTGTTAATCACACTGAGGATTGAATTTATGATGTGTTACTTATTAAATATTGTCATTAGTCAATAAAATATATGAAAGATATATACGTAATGAAAATAAGAATCAATGTTTATCTTCAACTTTTCCATTCATTTCCAGAATAAGTTAAGAAACTACGATTATTTATAAATCCAACAACATACTGGAATTATAGTTTAAATTGATAAAAAGATATGAAATATACTCCATGTGAGAAAGAATATTTATCAATCATACCATGCTGCAGATTTTAAATGTTGCAACCAAGATTTCATTTTTCTTAGTTGCACAAAAAATAATGTGAAACAAAAAGTTTATTTAGTGATTTTTATTATCCTAATATTCTATGTTTTGTCTTATAATATTATATACGTTGTTATTGCAGGTATAAAGACCGGTTTGCATAAGAAAGTAAAATCCATGATAAATGTAAATTTGATCAAATATATATAAAAAAGGTAAAATAAGCTTATTTTGTTGTAAATTTTATTCATATTTTAAAATATGAACACAGATAAGAAACTATTACAGTTTATTCTCAATATTTTTCTTTCTTAGATAAAAACTACAATGGTTGAATAATAATAACAAATGGGTAGTGTTCAACTTCAGCTAATTTGGATGCATTAAACATGGTATTTTTTATATGTAGTACTTAACTAATTAATAGCTAATAACAGCTATAGTTATGGGTCATTCTCAAATTGATAATGATAGTTATAAATTTTATTTGTCACATAGTAATATATTTCATTTTGCTGGTGACTTTATATATTCATGGTAAGTAATATTAGTATTAGGTTTATCTGTTATCGTGTTGAATAATTATTATAAGTGTATAATATTTTGAAATATGTGGTAGATCCATGTTGCATTACATCAAATGAACTTAGTCTCTTTCCCTGAGTGATGATATAAATGACCATCGTGACTGACTCATGAATGATGCCCATCAAACTTTGAGAGCAGATTAAGACCATACTTTTGTAATGTATTGATTTAGTTATTAAATACGGTACTAACGATTCCTTCCTTTTTCTCTTATTCCCAAAGATGATCCAAAAGTGACACCAGGATTTCAAACCAGATGTTGATATATTTATTTAAACAAGGGATTGATCGCTCCTTCCTTTTATATCCCTAAAGGTGCTCCAGAAGTGACAGCAGGATTACAGATCTTATGAAGTCATGAGATGACCATGGTCAAAGTTGTTCAGTTTGTTTTCTTTGGCTTAGCTCAATCCACTATATCTTTGGATATACTATACATTTTATTATGTTCATATTCCTAAGTTCTAATGGTTTAGTATTGATAACAGCAGAATCATTTCTGAAATATGGTATTTGAAAATGTAGATTGTACTTAGCACTGAGCAAAACAATAATAAAAGATAATATTAGTCAAAAGTTATTTTTATAGTAGATTTTTATTTATTGTCTATCTATTCAAGATGATCCCATCTATACCATTAATTTATGTTATATATCATTTATATCCAAGTTGTTTTAAAATGTTGATAATTTTCTTTAATATTTAAAGAGTCCTATAAGGTAAAAATAATAATTAAAGGATAGAATAATAATAGTCTTGGCTCTTAAAGTAGTGTTGGCTGTTTAATAGCCTAAATAAATGGATTAAAATAAGAAGCCAATAGTTTCTAGTAATATAGGGTAGCTTAAACTGTCATATTTTAAATATATTTATTGTGCTAGTGTCATAATATTAGTAGCTTATTAACCATTGAATAGGAATTTTGAAATACATTGCCTGTGTCTACTTAAAGTGGATAAGTTCTTAAATTTTTTTTTAAAACCAGAAGCAGAGGTTTTTTTGAAAACCAGAAGCAGAGACCTCTTTTGAAATCTTAGATTTTGCACTCATACTGGCATCAATTCCAGGTACATGCTACCCAGGACCACCAGAAATCCCACAATTTGTATTGTCACATCTCAGTTGATTTACAAAAACATACCTGTACCAGCTTGTAAATCAACTATCACAAAAAACTATACACTATATAAGGGCTATATCCAATTTCAATGCTCCCCTTCATTAAAAAATAAGCACCAATTGCCACAGTTTCCAATATATGGCCAATCTCAATGGAGCCTTTAGTAATAAAAATTCTGGAAAAAGTTTTTTTAAAGCAAAAGAACCATATATAATACCACTATTATCACAACATCAGTATACAATCAACAGGTCAAGCAGCACTAACATACAAAACAATCATTGAACAATATATAATACCACTATTATCACCACATCAGTGTGCAATCAACAGGTCAAGAAGCACTAATATACAAAACAATCATTGAACAATATATAATACCACTATTATCACCACATCAGTATGCAATCAACAGGTCAAGAAGCACTAATGTACAAAACAATCATTAATTCAGTAATTAAAAAAAAAATATGCCCCAGTGGCTGTGCAGTTAGATTTTGAAAGTGCATTTGATTCAGTGCCAGTCAAAACACTGTTAATTCAACTTAAAAAAACAGAAATACCTTGCATAATCATATATACAATAACCGATTTGTTAATTAACAGAGAAATTCACATCACACTCAATGGGAGATCTTCATCATCTTTCTATTCCAGCCAATCAATCCCATAAGGACCTCTACTCAGTACACTTTTATTTACATTATATTTAAACCCCTTGCTAGAGAAAATAAAATAAAAATTCAAGGAAATCCAATTCCACACACCAACATATACATACCATGTACAGATTACATGAGTGATGTCACAGTATATTTATAGTCAAAAAAGCAATTACCTATACTTTAGGAAATCAAAATATTATACAGCAAAGTTCAGGCTAAAAATCAATACCAATAAATCAGCTGCAGGGGTAATATTCAGTAGTAAATTAAATGCACAGATATAACAAGGAAATCCTAATATTTTTCTGGATTTTCCTTTCCACTTGGGCATGAATCAAATGGAAAAGAAAATACAAAACAAACTTAGAACAGAAGCAGAAAGAATCACCAAATCACTCTCCAAATCCTATCTCCCAATCTATTCAAAAGTATCATTATACAATCAACTTATTATGACAAAAATCATCTACTATCTGCCAACAACTCACTGTGCAACAAGTTACTATGGAAAAGGAAAGGGGTATCCATCTCAATAAAACAACTAAATCTCACTACAAATTGAATAGTCTTGGACTACATACAGTTTTACACCCAAAAAACAGTAAACCTACTTATAGCCATATTAACACATTTTCCAGAGATAAAGGTAATAATAGAAATTACACCAACTGGTTGGGCTTCCACATATAACTACATCTCTACCCATCTTGTTATATGTGGACCCATAAGAAACAACATAACACTAAAAAACACAAATAAATGCACATATTGGCAAATACAAATCAACTATTTCCAGACCAAGCAGGTAATAAATAACCCACAGTACTAGGAATAAATAATGGCCAACTGTTAAGCAAGTTCAAAAGATGGTGCCTGAAATCAAAATTTTTTGATTTTATTATCAATTTTAATCTGAATGTCTTACCAACAACCCATTTAGTACAAAAAAGTTTACACAAATACTGATCCATTACGTATGCTGTGTGAGAGAAAAGCAGAAACAAACCCATTTCCTATATGATTGTCTAGCCCTAAAAAAAGTGTGACTAATGATATAGAACAACTATAGACAAAACTACCACAGTAGTAATATACTAGATGCATACAAAAAACAGCAATACCAATAATACATGCAGCCATCTAACTTATACACATACTGGTATGCTCATTGCACATTCACATTTGGAAACAATCCATTAACATCTATTATAACAAGCTAAAAAAACTCAAGGATAGAGATAGTATTCTTGCACCACAGAATATTTTTGTAGCAACATGATCTCTCTTCAAAATATGCCCAGTGTTATGACAAGGACTGGAATTAGTACTTTTAAAAAAATTAATTAAAAAAAATGAGATCAGCTAATACAACCCCACTGATGGCCAATCATCCTAACATCAAATGTTTTTTTTACCTGGTTGAACAAGATAACTTTCAGAATCAAGAACTAAACCAATGTTAACCTTATTTGATATAACCAATTGATATTCAATGAAGATTGCTTTGAATATTATTATTATTATTATTATTATTATTATTATTATTATTATTATAATAATAATAATAATAATAATAATAATAATAATAATAATAATAATAATAATAATAATAATAATAATAATAATAATAATAATAATAATAATAATAATAATAATAATAATAATAATAATAATAATAATAATAATAATAATAATAATAATAATAATAATAATAACAACAACAACAACAACAACAACAACGGATCGTTGTTTACAGAGATCTTAGGAGTTTAACCAAAGAAAACACTAAAACCAACACATCTTTGACTTGCAGTTATATATATATGAACAGTAAGTATTGGGCAATCCAAATTAATTTGTATTTTAACTAAATAGATATTTTGATGAATTGTTTTGTTAAAAATAATATTCGTTGCTCA
>JAQFVV010002467.1:0-25501 GCA_028023455.1 Epiperipatus broadwayi | reverse complement strand
CTGAGTTCAGACCCTGCACATATTACATATATAAAAATGCAGGTTTAAGCCTGTACAAGTACAATATATTAGTTGTCAATAAGCTAAATAATTTGTCTTTTATATGAAGCCGGTGTATCTTAAACCAGCCATTCATTCAATTTTTAATCAGTAGATGAGTATCTCTCTCTTTTATTTTTAGAAGATAAACAAAGAAAGTAAAACCATAACTGTTTATCAACAATTTTATAACTCTCATGAGAAACGGATTTTCCTTTCCTGTTACTGAAATAGTTAAGATTTTACTTCATTAACACTTAGATAAATTAATATATATGTGCTCTGCTCACAGATAATGAAGCTATTAATAAAGATTGTCATGAAATTATTAAAATTGGATTATGAAAACAGTCTTTAGTTGCAGTAATTGTTAGGTTTGTTTTAATCTTTTTACGCTAAAAATTTTAAAAAGCAATCTCGAGATCATAAGACGATTCAGTATAGTCTTTAGCATATTGGATATGTTTCAATAGAGTCTATTATTATAAAGCAACGTGGTCATGGGAAATAAATAGACAATATATGTCCTAAAGAAGATACTATTATCAAAAGACAACATCAAAAAATATGAAATAAACAGAATAGCGGACATTTGTTATACACAGTATGGATTGGGTCGTATAGTCACCACAAAACTCATATCTAGTCATATTATTTTATTATTTAGTCTTTCTATTCTTTTTTTTTTTCTCTTCTAGGAGTTAGAAAGACCAAACTCATTTGTGATTGGCTGCAGCTGATAAAATTTGATAGAATTAAAAGCTCTAAAAAAAAAAAAAAAAACGAGCATTCTTCATAAAATTTGTTTTTCTCCATCTTTATTAAATTTAATTACAAGTTTCTTAAGTTTCCCTCTTTTCTTCTATAGCGTAAGTTTGTGGTTAAACACCTGTAGAGGTCCCTACTATCGCATTTTACACGCGTATTCTCAAGGTTATAGCCTCATTAAATATTACTTACGTAATCAATGTGCAATAAATTTTTAAGTTTTATAATTAAAAAATGTAGTAGGTAGTCAGTTTTAAAATAATGTATTTATGCAAATCACACAGATTGCTTATGAATATAGATTTCATTTTAGGATATCTATTTTCCATATTCTGTCTCATAGTGTAGTTGTTTTTTTTATATTGAACATGGTGTATCTATATTGTAGCATTATATTTTGGCACTAGTGCTATTATGGTCTACAGCAGCACTTCTTAAACTTTTTTCATTCATAACCCCTTTGTATCATCGAGATTTTTTTGCGACCCCAGATATTAAATATAAAATAGATATAGAAATAAATATTTCCATAAATAATTTATTTCTTTGGGAATCAATATGCTGTATATATGAAAATAAGTAGTTTTAGAATTTGTTTTAAGTATACAAAAATTAATGAAAGAAAATCACGTTTTAATGAGATGGATGTGCTTGTTTTTTGCTGCATAACAAATTTAATCTTGGCGAAATATTTGATACTTCTGAACATAAAGCATCTTCAACGTTTTTCAGCGTTGAACAATATTTGGATTTAATATACATTACGCTGAAAAAGTCATTTCATATAAGTATGTGGTGCAAATGTCAGAAGAACATTTAATGCCATTTCAGAAATCGTGGGAAATTCCGTCCTAGCTCTGATCCAAAATTCAGTCAAGGATTTTTGTGGAAAGTCACGTTTTGTTTGAGTTACTCGATAGCTCAGAAAATTCCTCTTGAGCTTTATATGGCAGGTGATTAATCTCATTAATATCAATCAAAAATGGTCTTTGAATCCAAGATAACTTTTTGAAATCTAAATTCGATATAAAGTATTTGCAAAAACTGTGTTTCTAGGGTTTTTAAGTGATTTATAATAATTTTGAAATTAAAGTTTTACAATTATTTTTTTCAATTATAAAATTATTGATAGTCGAAAACATTTCCAATGAATTATTTTCAACCCTATTCCTCCAAATGTTGATCTTTTAAATAAAACCTTCAATTTTATCATTCAAAGTAAAAATACTGCTATTTTTTCATTAAAGAGACAAGTTAAGATCATTTAGCTTCTCAAAAATATCAGACAAATAGCACAGCTTTGATAGCCATAAGTCATTTTGAAAAGAGCAACAAGACCAGATTTTTGTTCGTTAAAAATACAATAATTTCTTTTTTTAATAACAATAATCTTTTTAAACTATGCCCTCTTGACATCCATTTTATTTCTGCATGTAATGATAAATTTTTGTATTCAGAGTCCATGTCTTTACAAACATTTGAAAATAAATGGCTGTTAAGGGCATGGCTTTTAATAAAGTTTATAATTTTGACAACATCCTGAAACACATCGTTCAATTCTGTTGCTAATATTTTTGCTGCAAGGGCCTCTTGATGGATCAGGAAGTGTGCAAAAATTACATGATTATTATTAGAAGCTTTAACAAATGAATTAAAACCAATATTTTCACCAGTCCTTAATTTTGCACCATCTGTGCATACCCCAAAGCAATTTTTCCATTCTAAATCTTCAGTTTTAAAAAAAATGTCTACTTTATTATATATGTCTTCCCCTCTTGTATGTTCTTCCAAAGAATGACAAAATAACAATTCTTTCTCAAAGTTTTCTTTAAAAATGTATCTGACATATACTAATAATTGAGCTATTTTTTTAAATATCAGTTATTTCATCCAACTGAATTGCAAATATTGGGCTTTCTTTAAGTCTAGTAATAAGTTTCTCAAATTGGTTATTATTAATTTCAGAAATTCTATTACTGACAGTGTCATTTGACAAAGGAATTTTCCAAATTTCATCAACATATTTACTTCCATAAAATATTTCTACCATTTTAATAGCAGCAGGTAATAAAAGATCTTCTCCAAAGGTGTATGACTTTATTTTTAGCAATCAGATATAAAACTTCAATGCAAGTAAATATTTTTCATTAACAGTTATAAATTTCTCAGAATATTGTTTTTCTTTATTTGAAAGTTTTAACAGTCATTCGAAATATTCTTTGGGTTTATTGACATATGAAGGATGCTTGGATTCAAAATGCCTTTTTAATTTTGATGGTTTCATACTTTCCATAGATAAAACATTATTGCAAATTAAACAAAGAGATTGTTTATTACCATCACAATTGTTGAAAGTAAAGTCAAATTGGAGAAATATCTCATATTTTCTTTTTTGCATTTTAGATGCCTCTTTCAGATTACAAGATCCTGCTTGAAGAGATTTTGTAGCATTGCCATCAGCATCATTACCTTTATCTCAAGTTCAACCCTTTATCCATGGGTAAAAAGTATTTTTATCCTAAAATATAAATAAAATAACAGTACTTATTAGTTAGCAGAGACACCAAGTGGCAATCAAGTTTTTTGTTTAATTATAAGAAGCATATTTACTCCCATATGTTCTATTTTTTAATATCCCAGTATGTTTTATTTTTTAATATTTAAAAAATATCAATAAATCAATTATAAATTATCTATTAAATTTAAAAAATAGGAATATGTTTTTACTTGTTAATAAATAAATGGCCATAAGTTTCAAATAAAAATAAATTTTTATAATAACTAATAGATAATATTTACTAAGGCTGTAAGCTTGTGGTTAAGACCTGTAGAGGTCCCTACTATCACATTTTATGCGCACATTCTTGAGGTTACAGCCTTAGTAAATATTACTTATGCAATCAATGTGTGTTTAAATAAATTTATAATAACTAATAGGATGATAAATTTTGAATAAAAAAGCGAGAAAAAAGTATACAAGCATTTTTATATATAAAAAATAATACTTAAAAACAGAAGAAAACGGAAAATACCTTTTTCTTTTTCGTTTTTTATGTTGTACTAATCCTTCGAAATCAAATAAAATGTTATAAAAACATATTTATAAACAACAAAACATAATACTTATATTAATTATATAAAAAGCCTTTTTCGGCAAATTTATTTTTTGCCCTTTTCAAACATGTCTTCCAAAAATACTACGACTACATATACATAGCGACATCTATGTTAATACATGATAAGTAAAAAATAAAAGACAAAAGAATAAAAGAAATATACAATTAGTATAAACAATTCATATAGAACAGCTGAAACTGAATTGGACAGCCTATATTATCATATAACTTATACAACTCTACTATAATTTAAATCTTCATTTCGTAAAATGCATTCCAAACAATCATCCACATCAGTTATCTATCCATTCTTTTTTAGTATAAGGGCTTTAAATTATATAAAAGATGTTAATAGACGCAGATTATATGAAACAAATTATATTATGTATAATAAAACTAATTGTATGAATATATATAAGGCGTCTATTGGAATGAATAATAAATGGTTGATGAAAAAAGAATGGATAGATAACTGATGTGGATGATTGTTTGGAATGCATTTTACGAAATGAAGATTTAAATTATAGTAGAGTTGTATAAGTTATATGATAATATAGGCTGTCCAATTCAGTTTCAGCTGTTCTATATGAATTGTTTATACTAATTGTATATTTCTTTTATTCTTTTGTCTTTTATTTTTTACTTATCATGTATTAACATAGATGTCGCTATGTATATGTAGTCGTAGTATTTTTGGAAGACATGTTTGAAAAGGGCAAAAAATAAATTTGCCGAAAAAGGCTTTTTATATAATTAATATAAGTATTATGTTTTGTTGTTTATAAATATGTTTTTATAACATTTTATTTGATTTCGATTGATAAAAAATAATATCTTTCATAATATTTATTGAAATAAATGCAAGCCTTAGTTGAATAAAACAGTTAAATACAATATTGTTGAAATGAAACCGAAACAAATAACTTGATTGCAAATGCATTATATAATCACAGTGGCGCCAACCTTATTCTCGCCACTGCAACATATATTTTGATTCTGAAATAACTTATATGCTGAAATTGCAATGTGACACCATTATTATGATGCATTTAGTGTTATTTTTCAATATGTAAATATAATTTACAGTTCAACTTGGCCATCATTACGATTTTATAATTGCGCTGTACAGAAAACCTAATATATTAAATTAAAGGGATTGTGACCAATATTTCTCTAAATTCATGTATCTGAATTAAATTTTCATGACCCGATTTGAGGTCATGACCCACAGTTTAAGAAATGCTGCTCTAGTAGATACAGAAAGTGACAAGTGTTTAAGTATTAAATTTATAGCTTTAAGATACTTAATTCGATTACATGTTCAATGTAAAAGGATGATGAAATATTGCAATTCATCTCCTACAACATGTATATTGTATTGCTATACATTCCATGAGTTTATACATCAAATGTAGATATAATCAATACACCACATATACATTCAAAAAGAGTCGAAAACATTTATCTTTAACATTTGTTGTCCTATGGAGATAGTTTACATTCGAAATATTTATCTTTAATAGTTGTTGTCATATTGTACTGATTTGTATATATTATTATTATTATATTGTTTTGTTATTTACAAGAAATAAACAATTTTGTTATTTTTGTTAATATATATGGTATTAATCTTTAATCTGCATTTTGATACCATTTAGGTTCAGATTAAAATATCACACTGCTGATTCATTTAAGGTTGCTTAAATATTTTATTATATTTGCTATTTGAATTCAATACGTTAAAGGAAGAATGCTTCCATAAAAGTGCCTGATAGGCATATTCATCTTGATAGTAGTAAATGATTATTAAAGAAAAGCCTGAGCTAATTATTATGATAAGTCTTAATGAATATTTATTAATAGAAACCCGAAGAATATGTAGTTAATGAAGAGATACTACAAAATTATATAAGTATGAAATCATTTAATAATAAACCAGTGATTATTGAAGTATTATATAAATTATATATTATATTTTAAAAGTTTAGTAGTCAAGATTTAAATCCCTGAGAAATTATATATTTACATTGATTATTTATTAAGTAATATTTACTAAGGCAGTAACCTCAGGAATATGCGTCTGAAAAATATGAAGGTAGGGACCTCTACAGGTCTTAACCACAAGCTTACGCTTTGTTTGGAAAATATGGAGTGAATGTATTTGTGTGGGTTAGAGTCTTATGGCTAACAGGTTTCTCTGGGAATAGTGGCTGAGAGATTCTTGACTTCGAATAAAGAGAAGTCACAGTACATCACATCGCATATAAAGTCTCAACTATATGTGAATGCATTTTCGGTAAACGCAACTGGAAGTGTTTTCATTTTCTTTTGCTCTAATTTTTGGTTTAGCACAGTTAATCTCTTATGTACCGAGTCTCTTCCAAACAAAGTTATGTTGAGAGATTACAATATAAATGTTTACAAATTATACATTTTAATTCATAAGCACATCTCCGCAAACTAGTATGGGAAGAAGGGCTCATCCACATCACATGTCATGACTAAAGTTACAGCCCTAATAGATTTTATCATAAATCAGTGCAACTCTACACCAATTGCCATTCTGCTTGATATTGCTGTGGCATTCGACTTGGTTAGGGTAGACATTTTTCGGATATTCTGGCAGAGTATGATGTTACGGGTGCAATAATCTACTCAACAACAAAGAGATTTTTGTTTCTCTAGATGGGAAGATTACACCAGGTTTCCAGGCCATTTAAAGCCATTCCCAAGTCTCTCCCCCTCAGCATTCTTCTCTTCTCTGCATACATTAACCATCTACTGATGGACATGAAAACAAACCTCCCTGGTGTGTTTGTTCAATTTCTAAATCAACAAATAAACCTTTTTGCCTATATTGATGATATTATGGTCATACTCCCTGATGCCAAGCTCATTCCTCGGCTAATGTTAATCATTCAGTGATACTCTGCCAATTTTTATCTTAAAGTGAATCATGACAAATCTGCCATCTGGCAAATCAAATCTGATAAATGAATTAATTCAGTCTTCACATCGAGTCCCCAAAGATACTTGGGATTTCCAATTTTCAAATCAACCACAGCCATGGTGAAAGATATTCAGGAAGGAATCATAAAAATTGCTGAAAATATCACCAACTCACTCTCCAAAGTCTATATGTCACTCTTTGGGAAGGTTGGTCTTCCTAACATGATTGTTATGTCTAGAATATCATACTATGCCCCCTTCATTAAATACACAAAAAAATTTCAAAACAAAATCAATAGTTAATGCTCCAGACTATTCTGGAAAGGTCAAACTGTTGTGATAAGCCTTAGAGGACTCCAATGCCCCAGGAAACTCAGTGGTCTGTATTTTCATTCTATCCAAGCTATCATCTTACAGAAAACATTTAACACACTTCATAACCTCACCCATGATATTATAAATAAGGTAGTCCCAACTGACCAGCCTCCTCCTTACCCCAAATCCTGGATATTGGCATTAATCTGTCATCTAGAACATCAACCCATTAAACAGTCCACCTTTGATCAGAAAATAAAGCTATGGGAAGCTTATAACCTCATCTATCCAAACCAACAAAACTTGTTAACCAGCCTTAATATTAATAATCATAAATCATTACATCTCAAAATATGCAGTCTTGAGGCAAAATTCTTTGATTTTGCTGTTAAAACTAACCTACCTGCCCTACCCACTAGTTCTTTCCTGCATTTCAAAAGAGGATATAACAAAATTAATCCAATCTGCAGTCTGTGCTCAATGGAATATGAATCAATTGATCATATTATTCATAAATGTCTGCAGATAAAACCTACAAGAGAACTCGTCATCTCCAAAGTCATAATTAATAGTGTGCTCATATTATCACTGGATAAGGCAATACAGACTGACACTTATTCAATAATTAGAATTTTTTATTCATCCTGTATCCACTTTGGATAATCAGATGTAAAATGTTAATTCCATTACCAAAACCAAACCCAAGCTCACTATTCATACATCTAATCAAAGAAATTAAAAAGCGAGATGAGCTCTTCTCCACAATCAAAACCTTCAATGACACATGGTCTCTCTTCTCAACAACATAATTGATTGCAATTGTAGTTAATACACATGCTAACTCATCCCCTAAACAAGTCAGGTTGTGGGTTGGGTCACTAAACCCAATAATGTTCCCACCCGTTAAATCTTTGATATATCTAATTCATATTATCAAAGCAATCTTGACTACTCTGTACTCTTGTACTTCTTATAACAATTTCAAGACTTGTATTAGAAGAACTTTTGTGATTAGAAAATCATGTATAACATTAACCTCTTCTCCTTATATCATCTGATTTTCTTGTTCTTGTTCAATAATGTAACATACCTTTTGAATAAATTATGTTTTGAAATGAAATCTAATACTTGTGTCAATATTCTTTCTAGTTTATTGTAATGAATAGAGTGCCGGAATTCTAGACTTTAGGCTTTTTTGTTTTTGCTGTTTCATTTGAGCTCCCAAGCATTAGATTTTTTTTTGTAACAATAGTATGTACTATTAAATAATTTTCTCAAACAATGCAGTTCCAAAAAACAAGATAACCAAGAAAATGAATAACTATTAAAGCATTACATAATCACCTTTTCTTATGCTTACACAAACTGTTAAAACAATAGCAACTTTCTTCCCAATTATTAAATTTAAAAGTTATTATGTTTTGAATCTGTGATAATGAGTTACTTTTTTTTGTCATAGAAAATCATTATAATTGCTAATTTTTATAGGAGATTTTTGATTTTCAAAGAATTTTAGGAACCATTTGAACTCCCTATCCAAAGATAGTTTGTTAATAAGGTTTTCGTGATGGGTTTATACCTAGCTTGTTTTATAACTTAATTTAGATTTGACTTTTGATTACTTCCCTTCACAAGGTGTTAAAAGCAGATACAAACCAGTTCCTATCCTGCGATGAGAATGGTGTAGTGAAAATTACACTACAGAAATATTCATTATTGGATAATCTCAAATCTAATGAATGACTAATAAAAGTTATTAATATATTTTGATTTACTTTCTGTTTTCGTTTTTGGAGTTTAAATTAGACGTGTGTTTTTATTTTAAATATTTGTCTCTATATTTACATAAAGTTTGAGTTGGTGTTTTATTTTAAGAATACCTAAAAGAGTTGTGACAAATCTTGCGAATAATGAAGTATTTATTTATCTGCATTAGTCCGGTAACCGCGATTTATTTTGAGGTTTTATTAAATAACTATTTAGCCAAAGAATTTGAGGATTAGTGATATGTTATTTAATTTATTATAATTTTGAGTTTAGTTTTATATAAATATTAAATATATATATATAGGTGGCAAGAGAATACAACGTAAATCAAGATGAAGAAGATAGTAGGCCATTTGGAGTGCGACTTATGGAAGAGTGGGCTGTAAGTATTTAACAATCACATACTAGGTAAATAGTTTCTGATAGATAATTAGTAAATATATTAAATAAACTCAATATTATCACATAATTCTTTTAAATTCATGTAAATAAAGATACAATAAAACAAGGTGAATTTCATGCTGAACCAGAAGTTTTCAGCTGGTTCAGATGACTATCTCTCGTAAAAAAAAAATATTTATCTATATTAAATAATTACATTTTGAATTACAAGTGTCAAATTAACTCAACCCACATCTTTGATAGCATCCACTTTAGATAAATATGGTAATGACTATTATTAATCATTTACTAAACTAGATATTGTCTCTAGCACAGATATACACTTTAAAATTCAATTAAAGATTAGTATATTTGATTTTTAAAAATTAACCACACAAACACATGGAGTTATTCACATTTCTTTTTCTCACGTGTGATATCTTTATAAAAATATTAAATGACCTCAATATTACTACATATTCTTTTAAAATAATAATTAAACATGTTGAAAAATGAACACATTATAATGTTAAAATAAATGTATACAATATTTCTTTTGAGTTCTAAAAACATTTTTACAAATTAAAAATAATTTATAAAATATTTTTATTACATTTTTAGTTTGAGCAAATATCTTTTCTAAAGTATGTGTGCGTATATAAATATAAATATAAAATAATTATTTACACGTTAAACATATTCTGTATAAATTTTAAATTATAATAATAGTTGACAATAACAATATATATTAATTAAACCTAAGAATTGTTGATTACGTTGTAATCATTATCAACAGTGAAGTGAAAAAAAAAAAGCAGACACAACGTGATTTTCCAAAATCAGTGCGTGTCGATATTAGTGGATTGTCTATTTATTATACAATCTTTAAATTAGGTTATAAAGATAAATAAATGTACAATAACAAGCTAGTCATTCTTTATAAACCAATTTAAAGATTATATAATAAACAAACCATCCGCTAATATCGATATACATGGTTCTTGAAAAATCGAGTGATGTTAGGGTTTTTATATGTGTATGTGTGTGTTTATGTTATTTCACTTTCTAATGATTACAATCTAATTGACAGTATTTCTGTTTAATTAATATACATTGTTACTGTGTAGCATTATTATAATTTAAAATATGTATATATGTCACTAATTAAGATTACCAAGCTTCTATGTTAATTCGCTATTGAAAAGTTTTAATGCAATACAGGACTATAGTTTCCAAATATCTATTTTCTTATAAGCTATGCTATTCTATTAATCTCATTTTTTTCTATTCGATATGAATTCTCTATATATAGAAATGTCATCATTGTTTATTTATTGTAAAAGTAAATCAATTATTATAAAGCGCTGAAGCTTGAAATCATTAGATCGGAAGTCGAACTCCGATAATGCACTATTACTTTAAATATTATAAATCTCCATGCACTCACTCGTCAGTAAGAGTTTAAAAAACTTAAGTGAATCACTTGAGTTTAAGACCTGATTTAGCATGATCAGTGAAAGTTGGTGTATTTATAGATATGCACTCTAAACTTAAGTGATTCTCTTAAGTTTTTAAACTCTTACTGATGAATGAATGAGTGCGTGGAGATTTATAATATTTAAAGTAATAGCGCATTATCGGAGTTCGACTTCCGATCTAATGATTTATTGTAAAAGTGTGACTAATCTTTTAAATATTGTCCGGTTTTTCTATTCTAGTGTAGTAATAGAATATGAGATTTTGGGGTGTAAGGGTCTTCAGAAGAGATTCCAATTCTCCACACTTCCAGCATTTGAACTTCTAATGAACTCTTAAGCAAAAAAAAAATCATTACATTATTTATTCATTTATTTTAACATTCTATTTAAGAAATTTATTGCTTGTGATCTTTTCAGTAGGTGGTAAAAATAGAAATGTAATTTTCATTTTTTAACTATTAAATCAATTTTCTTCATAAATGACATGTTCCTATTTGATTATCATGCATGCATGTTTGTGCTGTGTGTGCATGCCAGAAAAGGATTAGTTAAAGAAGACAAATAATTAAAAACAGATTGAACAGGCAATTATGAACTGACAAATAATGGAAGAGTAGGTTTTCTCTAAGGACAGTGTTTGGACTATAAATACCTGTTAGTGAATTAACCTGTGTCTGCTTTTGCCATCATTATGCATCCAGAAGTTTAGTGGACTTTGACTCTGCAGAAATTACCCAATAGAATTCCCACTGAAGATAAAGAAAGGGGATGTAGGTATGAAAGAGGCTGCCCCAGTCTACATTATAATTTTTGTATGCCTTATGGCTCTAACTATGTACCCAATTGTCATGTGTAATATAAATATATAACTATTCCATCAATTCCAATTTTATAAATTAATACTTAATGTTATTAAATAAGTATTAACTAAATGTGCTTGTATTCCTCATTCGTTATTGATATGTAGCACAATTTAATCGATATGTAGTAGTTTGTATCTATTTTTACTTTTTTCTATATTCTGTATTTTAATTCTCACTTTATTTTGTTACTATTTAAAATTTCTAAATGCATATTTTTATGCATGATTTACAGTAATTTACATTTTTATACACGTTTTAATTATTATCACTATTTGCCGTTAAACAGGTTCGTTTGCAAACTGGTAAAAAATCAGATTCTTCACAAGAGGAAATACAATTAGCACCAACGTCACTCTCATGTTGTGTTAATGGTTTTCTGGTGACAACGTAATTAGTAATTAATCTAAGAACTAAAAATTAAATTCGTATTTTTGTCTTTAATTTTTTAATTTTCAATTATAATTGTGCCCACTGCTATTACTCACCTTTTAAAAATAAACTTGCAGATACTAAATGATTAATAATTGATTACATTCTTTTTTAAAAAGCAAAAACAGAATGTGATTTAAAATGCAAAATTAACATGCACAATGTTTGAACAAATTTACATTATAATCTTGCAAAATTTAATGTGTGTATACATAAAATGTGGAAATCATGATTTTAATTTCATTATTGCATAAAATCTTACTATTATAAAGCACTGAAAATACTGAATTACTAAGATGAAAGTCGAATTCCAATAATGTGCTATTACTTTCAATATGATGTAAGTGCGCACAACTTATTATTTAAAGTAATAGTGCATTATCGGAGTTCGACTTCTGGAGAAACGTGAATCGCGTAACTTCAAAATCGCGTTAAATAAATCCACGTAAAAAGAGACCCAGGTGTATATATATAATTTTAAGAGGCAATGAAATCTTTATGCACTGTCTATATTAAAATTTAATAAACATGTAGCTCACATTATTATCAAATCACAAGTAGAAGAAAGTCCTAAAATTATTTTGTATAATTACATATTAATGGAAGGCATTTAATTACATTGTATATATATATGATCAATAGATGGTGTCTTTACCAAAACCGCCGAAACAAGTGTAAAATATTTTTACATAAATGCAAAAGGAGTCAGAATTAACTACCTCTTTCATTTTGCTCACCTCCAGATCAGCTGATTTCAAGCTGGTTTGCTTTCGTCAGTGGAAGGATAGAGCTATAGAAACTAGGTCTAAAGACTGACTCTCAAGCGTTTATGCAAAACGTTTATATCAGTTTGCAAGCGTGAATTTTTCAGACCGGTAAAGTCTTCAAACTCAGCCTAGCAAGCTAGATATCTATATGGGTCTGATCTCAGTTCAGTTTCACCACATAGTCAAAGTCTCTGCAATATATATCATTGCAAGAAAACTTTAAAGGTACATTTATGAAAAATAAAAACAAGTTAGTCACGTAACCTGCTATCACTTGTTATTTATGATCAATAGATGGCGTTTTTACCAAAACCGCCGAAACAAGTGTAAAATATTTTTACATAAACGCAAAAAAGTCAGAATTAACTACCTCTTTCATTTTGCTCACCTCCAGATCAGCTGATTTCAAGCTGGTTTGCTTTCGTCAGTGGAAGGATAGAGCTATAGAAACTAGGTCTAAAGACTGACTCTCAAGCGTTTATGCAAAACGTTTATATCAGTTTGCAAGCGTGAATTTTTCAGACCGGTAATGTCTTCAAACTCAGCCTAGCAAGCTAGATATCTATATGGGTCTGATCTCAGTTCAGTTTCACCACATAGTCAAAGTCTCTGCAATATATGTCATTGCAAGAAAACTTTAAAGTTACATTTATGAAAAATAAAAACAAGTTAGTCACGTAACCTGCTATCACTTGTTATTTATGATCAATAGATGGCGTCTTTACCAAAACCGCCGAAACAAGTGTAAAATATTTTTACATAAACGCAAAAGGAGTCAGAATTAACTACCTCTTTCATTTTGCTCACCTCCAGATCAGCTGATTTCAAGCTGGTTTGCTTTCGTCAGTGGAAGGATAGAGCTATAGAAACTAGGTCTAAAGACTGACTCTCAAGCGTTTATGCAAAACGTTTATATCAGTTTGCAAGCGTGAATTTTTCAGACCGGTAAAGTCTTCAAACTCAGCCTAGCAAGCTAGATATCTATATGTGTCTGATCTCAGTTCAGTTTCACCACATAGTCAAAGTCTCTGCAATATATATCATTGCAAGAAAACTTTAAAGGTACATTTATGAAAAATAAAAACAAGTTAGTCACGTAACCTGCTATCACTTGTTATTTATGATCAATAGATAGCATCTTTATCAAAACCGCCGAAACAAGTGTAAAATATTTTTACATAAACGCAAAAGGAGTTAGAATTAACTACCTCTTTCATTTTTCTCACCTCCAGATCAGCTGATTTCAAGCTGGTTTGCTTTCGTCAGTGGAAGGATAGAGCTATAGAAACTAGGTCTAAAGACTGACTCTCAAGCGTTTATGCAAAACGTTTATATCAGTTTGCAAGCGTGAATGCATGGAAGAACAGTTAATAAGTTTGTAAATAAAGAAACAATTTATTCATGACAAAATAAAATAATGAATCAATAAATAGATAATAAAATAAATCACTAAAATGTTTTTTGGGAGATTTTCTTTCTTGAGAACTTTTCACTTCAGAAATTATAATAAAGTTCAAATACTTTATCTCTTTATAACTTTACTTGATAACTTCTCACATAAAAAAAGGAATTATAATTTATTTCTAGGTAATATTTGTGAAAATAGTTTCATTTACTTTATTATTAGAAATTATGATACAGTTTGTGCTATAAATAATTCAAGTTCAAATATTATATTATTATAGTTCCTTCATGAATAAAAAATAATGTTATTTGTGACAAGTTCCAAAATAATTTTCATTCTTTAGTTTTTTAAAAGTTCAATATTTTTTTCATTTATTTGTCTTGAATATTCACAATGAAAAAATAATTTCAAAGTATTAAAGGTTCTGGCTTTAGAAAATCTTACCACTGTATTGAAAGATTTTTTTTTTCTTTAAATATTTTTTCCCCTTTCAGTATCATTAAGTAAAACATTAAAGGCAATTACACAAGGCATTTGTATTATTCTTTTTTCTGTGGTGATTCATTTGCAGAGTTATAATTACATATAGTAGTTTTTTAATTACTTGATAAAGAAAATTGATTGCGCATTTCACTAGCTTAGGAACCAATGAGCTATTTACTTAAAATTAGCACAGCATCTTCCATACAAGCCTGAGTACAGAGAGTATTTTCATCACTTTAAGTAAATTAAAATATAATTAGAAATTTTTACTTCTTGTGTATATTTTTACTTTTATTTGATATATAATTTATTTTGCTGTTTTTTCTACCTCAACAAAAAAGATGGGGGAAAGAAAACAATCTATCTCATTTTAATATTTTTTTAACTTCATTTACACATCAAAGCTTTAACTGTATTTATAACTGTTTTTGGGGATTATCTCCTTAATGAATTTAAAGTATTTTATGTTTAACAAAGGAAAATTAACTAAATATCATGTTATTTTCCAAAAGTATAATGATATAACTTTGACATGGCCAATATAGTGGGTACATTATACATATATATATATATATAATACAAATAAAATGTCTATTAATTAAAAAAACTATTGCAATAACAATAAAAATAATGGTAATTAATTATTACATACAGTCTTTCAATCTGCAAAAATACTCTTGGTTAATTCCTTAACTTGCCTCAACTGCCATTAAATTCAAAAAACAAAATGGAAGCAAACATCATCAACTTAAATCCCATAAAACCTGAATTTTAATGTTAGCAGCTTATCTATTAATTAGATTCATTTTATTTCTATTTATTAAAATCACCTCCTTAATTTTTTTATTATTATAGTTTCTCTTTTCATGAAGAATTTTAACACTTTCAATATCAAACTTAAATTTATATTTATATGTCCTTTTATGATCCAAGAAAACTGAAGCAGCCATTAAATCATTATTATTTCTTCTTTTTATATGCTTCTATAACAATTCATGCACATTTAATCTTTTTTCAATACTGCACCTCATTTCATCTATATATGATAACATAAATCCACAAAAGAAAAGTAATGTTTTATATTGATTTTTTTTGTGGATGTATGTTATCATATATAGGTGAACTGAAGTGCAGGATTGAAAAAATATTAAACAAGTATGACTTGTTATACAAGTATGTAAAAAGTAAAAATAATAATGATTTAATGACTGCTTCAGTTTTCTTGGACCATGAAAGGACATGTAAATATAATTTTAAATTTGATATTGAAAATGTTAAGATTTTTCATGAAGAAAGAAAAATTAAAGAGGCAACTTTAATAAATAGAAATGAAATGAATCTAATTAATAAACAAGCTGCTAACATTAAAATTTGAGATTTATGGGATTTAAGTTGATGAGATTTACTTCCATTTTTGATTTTTGAATTTAACAGCAGTTTGAGGCAGATTAAGGAATTAACCAAAAGGACTTATGCAGATTGAAAACCTATATATAATAATTAATTATCATTATGTTTTATATATATATAAACAAAAGGCAGATATCTGTTTAAGTGCCAGTTATAAAAAATATGACCAATCAATGATTACCTGATATGAATGCATTTAGATTCTCACATTTAGATCATCCAATAATTATTGATTACTGAAGCTTATTACAGATGTTGCTACAACAGAGAGCTGCTCTGGTTTATATGGCTGTTATATGCTAAAAGCTCAAGTGATGTATATATATATAGGTGTGCAAATGTTATACCAAGAGGTATTAAAAATATCTGATTTTTAAAAAGGACATTTTATTTTGACTGCAAAAAAATTTTTTTAACCTATGAGAGCTTTAAGAAATTCCAGTAATCATTGGTGCCAAGGTCAAAAATACTTCAAAATGAAGCAGTGTCAAGACTGACAATTATATTCTCTAAATTTGGGAAACACAAACTGCCAAAATAAGCAGAACACTCTAGCATCTAGCAAAATGAGAGCTTACATAAAAAAATGTATGGTTGAGTATGTATTTAAAAATTATTTAGTATAAAAACTGGACAATCAGTAAGTGTTAAATGAGTAAGTCTTTGCTTATCCACTCTTAGCCACCGGAAGATTTTATTTCAAAAGATCATCAAAAAAACCTTAGTATTCATATTGCCTTGATTTAGCTATTGCATATAGATATAGAATTGTGATGCTGTGTGAATCACATCATTAAATTTTCATTACTTAGATATAAATGACTACCTATTTGTCTTTACAATCTCATTTGTGGTTTGATTTTACAACATTTCTATGTGTATACAATTTAATTATGGAATCAATTGAAATATATATTTTAAAAAAATAATTACATTATGGACTATTTTCAGCATTTAATATAAATATTGAATGTCTTTAGAAAACTTTAACCTTCATTTAAACTTTCCAAATAGTACTTTGTATGCTGTTACTAATAGTTGAATGTATTTGGAGACAAAGAATTTTTTGAGTTTAAAAACATTATAACTTTTATAAAAACTTATTTGGAAGCCATTGCTTTAAATGTATTCATGTCAATATATTGAATACTTTAATTGTCATTTGTTTGATTAAAAAACTTTTCTTTCAATGTTTAGAAACTTCATAACATTGATTTGGAGAAAGTAAGAGCTGGTGAGGAAATAGATGAAGACAAAATGGCAGAGATTGTCTTATCATTTAAAGATATTGTTGAGGTAAGAACTACATCTATTTGACTTTTTTGCTAAAAACATACTTGTATTATTATATATTACTGTAAAAATATGAATGTTTGTTTATGATCTTATAACAAAAAAATATTTTACCAATCTTGAAGAATTTTGCATGATTTTTTTTTCTGTTTTTGTACAGAATTTTATTAACATATACATGTCTGCTTTAATTGTTTTTAAAAAAATTGTAATTTGCAATTTTAAAATGTGTGGAAAATTTATATCATTATTGTTTTTGAATAACTTCATAAAAAGCCAAAAGAGTTCAGCACTGAGTAAAAGATAAACTTTTACCATTTCCCTTTAAGTATATTCTCACATGATAAAGTAAAATCATGTGATTTGTGTATTAAAATACATACTAGAGAAATGAAAAAATATTAGTTTTTGGCAATCCAGGTAAAATTTTATTCAATAAATAAATTTTAAACTATTTAAACTTTGTTTGAACCATGTACTTAATTTCTCACTTATATATATATTAAAACAATGTTAAAATTTTACAGCCATTTCAAAAATTATAATATGAGAAATATATAAAATAATTTATTTCTAAATTATTGTTTATTGTAATTTATTAAGTTATATTTTTTGTGACATTGCTGTTGATAATTATTTTATGTAAATATATCTTAATTATGAAACTTTCTACTAATGCAAAGTAACATCTGGAGAAATGGAGAGAATTAGCAAGTAAAAATTTTATTTGGTATTCAATACATCAAAAATTAAAAATGGAATTCATAAATATATTTCAATTATCAAATTTTGTACTAATGCCAGGGTACAACTAATGTTTGCAAGTAGAATATATAAATATATTTTAATTGTCAAACTTTCTATTAACAGTGATATGATGGCTAGAGAGATGAACAGAATTAACAAGGAACACCAAAAATCAAAAATAGACTTTACATAATAAAACATTAAAAAAATTTTACTGCTCATAATATACCCTTCTTATATATATATATATATATATATATAAGATATGAACATATATATATATATATATATATATATATATATAAAATGTTCATTAATTAAAAGCAAAATTGTAATTATAATTAAAATAATAAATTTAACGGTTTACAAACTATTACAAACAATCCTTAAATTCACATAAACCGTTAAATCTATTATTTTAATTATTATATATATATAATCAACCATTATCAATCCATTGCAGGATGAAGGTTTCTCCAAGTTTAATCCATCTTCTCCGATCTTTAGCTTCTCTTCTCCACATCACCCGTGCACACTTTCTTATTTTATCTAGCCATCTCACATGTGGTCTCTTTCTGGGTCTTTTACATATATATTATATATATTAATCATCAACTGCACTGTATTCTGTTATACTTTTATTTTTATTATATTACTAATGCATGCAAAGCTACAAGTCAGCTTTACTTTATTTGTAAAATAAAATAATGGAATGCAGCTGAGAATTAAAATATATTTAGGAAATATTTACATGAAATAATAATACATGGATTATCACCAGTAATTAAAAATGATTTACAACAGCTGTTTATAAAAGTACTTTACAAGAGTTAGTTTCACCGCTGTTCATGTATTTTCAATTACGTTAGTACAGCTAGTAACTCCATAAAATTAATTTTCATCAATATAAAGTGCTACTACTGTTAATTTAGTTAGATTTTTATTTTATGAGACTTGAATATCCATCATAATTTCAAAGTGTTTGACATACATTGACTTTTTTCTAGAAGTGTTTTTTTGTTATTGATACAATAATTTTAATTAGTTGTATTCAATATTAAACCACCAAACATCACATGATTACCGTTTCTTATGCTTGCTTATAACTGTTATTAAAACAGGCGAAACTCTCGATACAGTAATGAAATTTACTAGATATGAAAATATTATAAACATAATGATTGAATGCTACTTAACTTACATCTCTGATAAAGATATTAAGCTACAAACTAGCTGAGGATATGAGTTGAATGCACTGGATATAGATATAATGTGCACTAATATCTAATATTTGTTGAGTATTCAAACTTATGGTAGGTAGTAAAATCAAATTTGTGACTGAAAAAGCATTGTGTAACTTGGAGATCATGTGATGTATTTTTTTGGTTTACATCAATCCTCACTATAATATAAATTTGTCTACAGTTATTACAAAATTGAAAACATCAAAATATATTAATGCTGAATTGAATGATATATGCAAGTTGGGTTGGATTTGACATTAAGGTGTTTTTGAATTTCTGACTGGTAATAAAAAAGAAAAAAAAGTTTCTCTTGCATGAAAGTTGTATTAGATCTGAAAAAATCTAGCTTCAACTGATCCTGGTTCAAAACCCCTTTACTGATGAAGGCTATAAACCAGAAATTAATTTAGAGATATTGCAAAAACAGCATAGGATAAGGGTTTTGTAACTACCATCAAGCTTACAATAGATGTCAGAACTGGAGTAGAAAAAAATAAGTTTATTCCTGAATAGTATTGTGGAAGTTGGGATCATGTGATGTTTTTTAGGTTTAATTTTTACCAAATTGTCATATGACTTTCTCAACTTATTTTCAATATCTGTATTAGGGATAACTATATGACTTATTTTTCTTTTTTCCAGATCCATATATTGTTAGGCTGAATATTTTATGTATATTAAATAATAAGATATCCAAATTTCTACAGTTTTAGCAATAGCTTCTTCAATGAAATCAACTGCTTCTTATTGATAAGAGCCAACAGCTGGAATCTTGTCTGATGATTTTTGTGCAGAACACAAGATCTAATGACCACTGATTATTAAAATATAATTGATTTGTCTGAATAGAGAGAATTTAGGAAATTTAGATCCATCAGTAAATTAATAGGTTTTTTTCAATTTTTTATAAAATTCCTTTAAAGTACATAGATATTATTTTTAAATTTGTTTGGTTTTTATTAATGCATCTCTCATAATGACTCTACCATATTATAATTATCCAGCAGTGCAGACACTCACAGCACCATCTCTTAGCATTATGCATTTGCCAAACAATCTTCACTTGTTAGGTGAATTACAGATATCAAATACCTAAATCTACATTCCCATGTTAGCAGATTCATGTTCTTCCATTATGCTACTCTCTCCCAAAGTAGGGATTAATTTTTCTCCACTGGAAGGCTGAATAATCATTACATGTTAGCAATATTTTATTTATTTTTTATCTGTGCATCATTCATCTTCATTCCACCATCATTTCACAAATAACCTTCATTCATCAGATAATCTAACAATAAACCAACCTCCTGAAGCTCACATTGGCAACTCAATACTTACCATTATGCCACTCTCATACCATGAGTTTATTATCTTAAATGACTAAACATCACATGATCACCATTCTTTATGCTTACACAAGCTGTTTACACAGGTTAAACTCTCCATACAATAATGCAACTCAGTGCAAGATAGAAATTAGTTTGGGGATATTGGATGAGTAGGCATTAGATAGGGATTTTATGTGCTAACCTTCTTTCATCCATTGATTACTCTGGCTTGCACTGAGTGGTGTTAAGTTTGGAGAGTTTAACCTCTGTCTAGTTTATGATCTAATGATATCCCATTTGAAGTACATCTCATACTCAAAAGTGTAGCTTACAATTATTTATAGGTGTGGTCAAAATTTGTAACCTTCTTAAGTTTTTGTTTCAAAATTAAAACACACTCAATATTCATTCACATACACATTTATAATTATATTTACAATATTTAATATTTTGTACTGATAAACTCTCCAGGTGACATCTACATTAAATTATATTAAATTTTCAAAATATCTTTGTCTATCTTCAAAGAACATTAAAATGAATCCGTTTTCCACTATAGTCTGTGACCTCATAAAGGAAGCAGATTTAGATATTTCCATTTAAAAGAACCAGAATCCAATCCATGAAAATGTTTTAACAACTTATATAAATTGACCTATTCTCAAAACAGAACTCTAAGTATACATTTTAATAAATTTGAACCAAATGAAATTCTCCCAAATATGTATCTATAAAGCAGATTAAAAAAATCCATTTTTGATTATACTCAAAATATTACATATTATTTAACTCAGTGATTTCAGTACTACATATTCAGTTGTTTAGAAGATTCTTAAAATGCATAATTAGAGATTCTACCTTGTGAATAGGATATAAGGTCAAATTAAATAAGGTTGTACAAACATCTCTGAGGATTGTTCAGTGACTTTTATAATTGATATTATCTAAATTTTCCAAGCTGAAATCAAAATGGATTGACTTTTATCTACTTTGTGGATAGATTTAATTCTCGGATAATTTTTCATCCCAAAATATCTTTGTATTACTTCAATATTACATACCATAATTTTTATTCTCAATAATTATTGATCCCTTTTAGGATGAGTTTCATTCAGTTTCTTTGATCTATAACTTCTTCTTTTGATATTATCCCAACAAACTTCCTCATTTCATCCATCTGTCTCATTTGTAA
This sequence comes from Epiperipatus broadwayi, assembly GCA_028023455.1. Lineage (NCBI taxonomy): Eukaryota > Metazoa > Onychophora > Udeonychophora > Euonychophora > Peripatidae > Epiperipatus > Epiperipatus broadwayi. Next base: position 3,527 of record JAQFVV010002467.1, on the reverse strand, counting down.
TTTTTTCAGAACTATCCTTCTATCATTTCATTTGTTCTAGCAATATTGTTTCCAGTTCTGTTCCTTTTCAGTCTCAATGATGTCAGTAACCCATTTTTGTTTTCTCATTCATTTATTTTATTTTGATCCTTCTTTAATTTCCAACATAGATCTTTCTATACTTTAGTGAATGGTATGAAGGTCTCTGAATTGCTATTCTATTAAATATTATTGCACACACACACACACACACACACACACACACACATATATATATATATATATATATATATATATATATATATATATGCCTATGACATGAAGTTCAAATCCAAGACAAATGAAATATTTTTAAAAAGCTTAAAATTATTCTCTGAGGCAGTTGACCTCTAACTAATCTATTTAATTTTCCAATCAGTAAATGAGTATCTAGATAATGGTAAAACAAAGATTGAAAATTGATCAAATCTTCAATTGTCAGCAATTGGCAGTCTTGGTAAATTTTCAACACTGGTCAGTAAATGGGTATCTACATGATGATAGAATGGAAATTTGATCAAACTTTCAATTGTTAGCAATTGGCATACCTGGTGAATACCGTTTTCTCCTTTACTGTTTCTTTATGTTTGGCCATTGTAGACATCTTTGCTCAGCAATAAGTTACTTATTAGAAAGGCCTTTGAGCATTCCATCATCAGATTTTCAATTGGATGGACGGTTGAAGAGTTGGGGTGTGGAGTAGATTGAAGCCTATCCATTAAAGTATGAGGTTTGGCTATCTTAATATATATCTGAGCACTTATAGTATATATGTGTGGAGATGGTAATCTGGACCAACTGATGATTGCTGGTTTAGCATGAAATACGTATATTGGTGATTATTTATCTTTTCAACATATATGTGTTCAAGTGTATCAGTGTTATGAGATAGTGTGGAGAGTGGTGGGTCGTATGAAAGTCTGTGCTAATATACCCTATATATTAATTATGTAAACATATAAACCATATGTAATAATCAAAAATTGGAATCATCTCGAATAAATTGCCAAGCAAATATTATAAAGTAAAATATAGTATTACTGCATCTAGTTCTTGGCATTTCTACCATCTTAATAAGCAACAAATCAAATAGTAATTTTCTAAAAAATGTTTAAAACCATATTTTAATGACAATTTTCATAAATCACTGCTATAAACAAAATGTAACAATTTATCTGTGATCATTATAATAAGCTTTCAAAATTTAAGCAAGATATTCACAAAATTATAAATCAATAAAGATATTCACAAAATTACTTAAATGAAGCAAGCCTTTCTTAATTATACATTAATATTGTACACAATATTATGCATAAACATCTTAATGTATTATTTTGCATAAATCTTGGAAGCATGGCATTAATTATGGATAAGTTTTTACATGTCAAACGTTGGTGGCCCAATGGTTAGCATAGCTGCTTTCCAAGCAGCTGGCCTGAGTTCGCTTCCCGGTCAACGCATTTGACATATGAAAAAAAAAAGTTTGGACATCTAGTGTAATAGAATAAATTTAAAAAGAGTAATGTTGAAAATTACATTTTCCGGAGTTTGCTACTTAGGATGGTAAAAATATTGAGATCTGACTTAATATACCCTTTGTAATTATGTAAATATCATTTGTGTTTAATAAAGAATATTACTTTAAATAAAAATAATTTAATTTATGTTCTGGATAATAATACTGTTTATTATGGATAAGTCCAGTTTTTATTTATTATACGTAATACACACGCACACTCATATGCTCATACATATGTAAACAATATAGGTATATATGCAGGTTGTGAAACGAATTTATTTTAGATTATAATGAGCATAAGATTTGTTTAGGTGACTTGCTCTTAGCCAACGCAACTATTATTTGTTGGTAAAAGATTTTCAGTTATTCTTAGCTAGAGTTTAAAAAACACTGGGAAATCACTCAAATTTTTATTGTTGTTGCTGTTTTCTTAGAATTAGAACATCATATTTATTTATAAAACAACTTTTAATGAAAAAAATGTTGATGATATCGATGATAATACAATTTAAATCTTCACATTATTATTTGAACTGTTTCTTAAAATTGTAATGACTAAAGTTTTAATTGATAGACAATATTACAAAAAAAAAACCTAACTTGTCTCGATATTAATTATTATAATATCAAAAAAAAATTGCAGTAATAATAAAACAATCAAATAGCTTATTGTTTAAGAGTTGGTATTAAATTTGAATATCAGAAGTGACAGAGACTAAGCCATGACCCATAGACCTTGGAGCAGCAGAATGCTTTATTCTATCTCTACATTTTTTTTCCTAAACGTAAACTTGTGGTTAAGACCTGTAGAGGTCCCTACTATCACATTTTTTATGCTCACATTCTTGAGGTTACAGCCTTGGTAAATATTATTTAAAAATTTAAAAAAATCATATGGGTATTTAAATGCAACAAAACTTCAATATGCATTTAACAAATTATCCTAGTAATATAACTACACCAACTAAATTAATTATATAGAGAACTGTTATTTTTACCATTATCATATAAAAATGATATATAAATCTTCTAATAATGGGACATAGGGACAACCACTAAACCAATATGGCAGCCTGTACTTTTGATCATAGTTTTGAGAACTTACAATTTACCGAAGATGTGTTTTAAATTAAAACAAAATTAATAAGAAAGGCCGGCTAGTAACATTATATTTATGTGTTTTAAACTGTATATAATGCCATCAAGTGGCCTGGTAAAGTATAAAAATACAATACCAGAATAAATTCCAATAAATTTCATTAAGAAGTTTTATTTCAATTTTTCTTTTTATTTATAATGTGGGAAGTGACAAGTTTCTCTTAATTTGGTCATACTTTGATTCAATTCAGGAGGTTTGTTTTTGTCAGCAGTTTTTTTCGTAAATTGTCATAATGATAAAAATTTAGGATCTGCCCATCACAGAATGTAATGTAGTGGACTATTTACAAAAATACTGGATCTTGCCTCCTGGTCATGATATGAGTGCATGCTGCTGTCATGAATAAAAGGTAAATATTGTATTTAGATTTATTTTTTTAATAAGTTAATCCAAAAAGAAATTAAATTGTAAATATTATAATTAATTTTCCACAAACAATTTCTTTTTTAAAATAACAATAATAAAAATAAAATGAAATATCAAATACGACTTTCCTAGCAGGCTTTTTTTTTTTGTAAACATTTTTAGTGCCCCTCGAAACTGTATGCTTATCAAAAATACAGGTTGCCATTTTGGTTTACTGGAAAACTCTCAAGTATCAATATTAATTATAAGATTCTTTGGCATGTATTTCATTTTTCTGGATGTAATAATATCAAATCTACTACTATAAAGGTATATTACCTATAGGTTTGGCATCAAAGTTAATAAATGGTAATAAATTTTCTAAAAAAAAAAACCATATTTCATAGTAAACTTAAACATGTTTCAAAATCACTCTAAAGAAAATGCTATATTAATTACTTTAACTGAATTATTCAGCATATGGAA
>JAQFVV010002466.1:0-25520 GCA_028023455.1 Epiperipatus broadwayi | reverse complement strand
ATATATAGTAACCTTCTGGATTAGCACCAGAAATATTGATTTTAATTATGTGGCACTGCATCAGTAACATCTGATGGCATCTTACTAAAAATGAAATAACCTAGAAATTTTTTAAATTTTTTTATTACTGACCTAAAATCTATGTTAAAAGCACTTATAAATGTGAGTTGAAAAGTTTTAGATATTTAATATATTTTCTTTAGTGGGTAATTAATAACAGGAATGGGGTGACTTGCCTACAGAAGTTGGTTTAGTTTGAGTTGATTCTAATATTTTTATTTTATCCGCAGAACAGTATTGATATTTGTTTAGATTAATTTTCTGGTTTATTTGCTTATAATATTTTAATCTTCAATAGTGTAAATAAGTAAAATTTGTTTGGATCAAATTATCATTGTAAACTGTCATTTCAATCATATAAATTTAATAATTGTAATACCTTTTATTTTATCAATGTTCATGTATGCTTCTAAAGCTAGGTTTCGACTTTCATTTTCCATTCATGTACTTTATTAAACCACCAAATATCATGTCTCACAGCAAAATATTTGATTTCACAACCAATAGTTTGTAAACCCAGCTTGCTTACATTTAAAATTAATTAATGGATCACTTTTCGGACTGGTTGAATTAGTAAAACAACAGTTATACTATTAAATATTTTATTTGTTAAAATAATTATCATTAATTTAACCTGTTACTTTAGAAATGTAAAATATTTTATTCTCAGTTCAATTTAATATTGTTTTATTAACTTATACATAATGATTTTTTGCTCTCTTTCTTTTCCAGAAGACCAAAATATTTCTTGCGCTATAATTAAATTTCAGTGCAAAGGGTGGAGCAAGTGTGTGTCTAGAGACCTTTGAACTTTCAAATGACATCGATTATTGGAAAAATAGGAAATGCTTGTGCAACAGTCTGGTATCTATAAAAAGAGAACCCTTATTTATAAGGGACTCCTATTTTACTTCACGAACTGCAAGTTGCTTACTGATTTCACTGTAAAAAGTTTTATTTGTACAATTTCATTTTATGTTGGTTCATCCGATGACCCAAGTTTGGAAAGTGAAAAGTATTTAATTCTCTACAAATGAAAATTCGTAAATTATAGTAAAGGCTATATTTTTCCTTATTATTGATTGACTAATTAAATTTTTAAACCACTGTTTAAAATGTGTATGTGTATCTACACTATAAATCATTTAAATTTAATTGCTAACTATTGTGGAAGGCATGGAAATGCATACTTGTATTTCAAAATTGCTTTATCTAAGTCTTAATTATAATTTTAAAGAAGTCAGATCAATGCATGTTTATATTCCAAAATTATTTTTCTTAAAATGCTCCTTAATTCTAATATTACTGAAGTAGCTGAAATGGTGAACTCTTTTATTGCTTTGGAAAATAAGTGAATTTTATCATTAGACATATCAGGTAATCTTTAGTAACAATTTCATGCCAGCTCGAAAATAAAAAAGTTTAGACAGAAGGATATGCATGCAAATAATTTAGTTTCTCATGTTTTATTATCATTATTAAAAAGCACTTATCTGACTATTGGTATTTGAAAATAAGAACAATGCATGATTTAATGGATTACTTATTTATTTATCTCCAAATACTCTGACGAACAAACATAACAATAACAAAGGAACTGGATATCAATTTGTTGATTCATTGTTCTCCTCATTACAATTGGGATTTTTCTTTAAAATATATTATCAATAAACATACAGGAATTTAGAGGTGGATTACTTTATAAATAACTAGTTATGTGAAACTTTTACTGAATGGCCTTTGAAAATTTAAAACTAAATGCCGAGGATTATCTAATGAATGAAATAATAAATTATTGCTATACCTGCATTGTAAAAAATATGTCTATTAGCTTAATGAAAAATTACTCAGATATGATATTACCAACGGTTTCATTGCCTTTGCTAAGAACATTGAATGCTGCTATTCTGGATTCAAAATAATGTTACTTTTCTTCCTGCAGTAATTGGTTGTGTTTGTTAATATTTATCTTTATACCAATTATTATTGTTATTTAGTACATGACAAAGAGATATCATTTACAGATTAAAAATAACTTTTATTTTCAACCAAGAAAAGAAAAGCTCGGTGATTATTGTTATTTGTTAGCATTTTAGTAGATAGATAGTTTAAAAGTTATTATGATTTATTTTATTATATTATTATTGCTTTCTCCAAGGCTAAATTCTAAAGGTACCCAGCTCTGGCTTTTATAAGCTAATAGTTTAGACTTGCTTTATTCAAATGTATGGATATTATACAATTTTGTTAAATTGATTTATTATAACTTACTTATGATGAGTAAAATAATGATGGAATTGTGTAAATTAATAAGGGTAAAAATAACTAAGGGAAAATTATGCTTAAATATTTAGTGGAACAGTTTACTGACTCTCATCTGATACATTTTTTATTCTTGCTATGCAAAATAAAATTATAATGGAAAAATTGTCTACTCTAATCCTATACACTAATAGGATAGTCTTAGCATACTAAATAATCTTATAATTCACACCTATAAAAATGAGTGATAGAATGCATGACTCAATAATGTTTAAGGACCTTAACTATGAGTGGTGTATAGAAACATGGATAAAACAAATGACCTTGATTTAAATGTTGTGAAATGTCTACTGAATGATAGCAACCTAAAATGGAATAAAGTCATAAACTTTATTTGGATAATCTTACCGAGTTGGGGATTTTGTTTCTATGACCAATAAAGTGATTACAGTACATACAAAGGCTGTTTATAACTATCTTTTAGAAAATTATAAGAGCATTGCCCATTATTGCATTTTTTGTCAAATTCGACTTCAACCTGCAGGTAATGTTTGTATGTCTTTAATGTTGTTAATTCGTCGTTATCATCTTGAGTTACACGAATATGTCTGTTCAAACTTTCAAGTCTGAACCAAAAAAAAAACTTTTATTTTAATGATTAAATGTTGACATGTATTTGTTCTCACTGCCTATAATACACAGGTAGATTTTCTTTATGCTTAATGTAATTTATTATTGTTGTTATTTTATTATATGCCTAATCTCCTCAAGAATGTCTCGGAGATCTTGGTATAAATTATACCAATTCGGGAATATTATTTTTTGTGTATTATGTTAAAAAAATGAATATTCTCATGCTCATATAATAAGTTCAAATTAAATACTTTAATATTATGCATTAATTAATAACCATAGATAGACACATGGAGATTTTTATGCCAGTATGCAGAATAGTTAAACTTAAATTGACAGTATTGACTTTAAGTTGAAATTCAACATTCATAATTCTCACAAGTAATAGATTCGTTTAAATTTAATTATTGTTAATGTGACATTTTTATTGTTTCATATGATTTAGAAATCATTTTATGTATGATCATATGTTCGCATGTGTGCGCACTGTCATAAACTACTCTACCAAAGTCGTATTTTGCTTTTCTATCAGTTTCAGTTTGGTGCCATATGTTAAAGGAAGATGAAGAATTAAGAATTTGTCTGCTTATAGATTTGTTTATATATGAAATGCGTTTATTGCATTTGGATGACAAACGATTGAAAAGATAATTTTTGTTATGTGGATTGAGCAATGCTTTCCTTGGTTACATATTTGTTGAGCTGTGGGTGGTAGTAGATTTCTGATTTAATAATATATGCTGAGATATTTGTATTTCCTACATGAAGTGGCAAATGCCTTATTTATTGATGATAAGTCGGCTGAGTCCCACAACATTTGTGTTTTAAAAGTTGGTAGATATTTATTGAAGAGCTAAATTCGAATTTGGAGTTTTGGTTAACCTCACACACATAAATGTGAATATTTATTTATTATTATATCTCTCCCTTCTTCATTAGGCGTAATTATCTTCAGGTAATATATGTTGGTTATATCAGATAAACGTTTTATGGATCTCTATAAAATGGTTGAAATAAGATCATAAGTTAAAGATTAGCTTGCTGCACCACCAGTATTCTGATAGAGATATAAGTAATAAATGCTTTATTTTGTGATCTTACAAATGCGCATGCAATCTAAAATATGATTAAATTAGGGATATAGAAAGAAACCATCACTGAAGTTGTGAGTTCTGAATAACTTGTTAGCTCATCGCACATATTGTCATTGTTTCATTACTATCATTATTAATTCATTCTCCGATATGAGCATAATGGTATATTATAAAATTTTATTTTATTTAAAACTGATTTAATAAAGTTATTATTAAGTGTTCTATTTTAGGTATAGATTTATAGCCATATGAACTGTTTTCCTTTTTGCTTTCTAATGGAAAGGGTAATAAAACTGTCACTTGAGCCTATTTAACAAATATTGACCTACAGATTTCCAGAAAAAAAGTTTTATAACATCAGTTGACTCTTTGGTACTATTTGTCTTAGCTTATTAAGAGCACAAGTTAGAATAGATGTATTAACATTAGAATAAATGTATAATTTATTTTATTGTTTATTATCGATAAATGAGCAAATAGAGTGATAAATGTAATTAAGACAATAAATAGAAGGAAGTGTCTTCAAATATCAAGTGTACACAATTATATAATTTAATGTTATTTAATCAAGTCTGTGTTTAATGTAAAGGTAATGTTAAATTCATCATTGACATGTTGTAAAATAATGTTTTCTTGCAATAAATGTTTTGTTGAAATAAGATCCCCCTCTGAACTGTTTTATCATTTACGTTCGATTGATCATTTCCACACACAAATACGTTCAATGCAATATAACTAGAATATTTATAAATTTGCTGGCATGGGCCATTTATTTAAATAATACAGATTTTATAAAATCCTAACATTGTGATGCCTAAAATATGATTTTACCATGCCTTGTAATAGATAATGGTATGAGATAAAAAACGTACCCGATCCTTGCCATTGTCTATACTTTATTAAGTGTAATGATTATTATTTTCACAATAGCCCTTATTACTTAATAGATGCTAATAATATAATTGAATCAACATTATATAATTGTTATTTCTAAATACTTCTTTCATTCCCATCTGCATCCTAGATAATCACCATACCCTATAATCCCAAACTGAGCTAAACCACAGAGTAGTAGCAACATATGAATCTCAATAGACAGAGATGCAATAAATTATAAATTTATTCTATCTTATATAGAATTGGCATCCAGGCATTCATTTGGGCATAAAGTGATAGGTGAAGAGAGTAGAGGTTACAATATATATATATATATATATATATATATATATATATATATATATATATATATATATATATATATATATATATATATATATATATTAACAGGGGGTACAAACAAATTCTGTTGCAATAAATAGAGACAAATAAGTAGTTGTATACTTAGGCATTAATATAGAATATATTGCTACTAACAGAACTAAAATTTTCTGGTCACTTTTTGATCAATGATCATTGAGATACTTTTATTGTATTATACATATTTTTATGAGGAAATCTCATAAAGAAGAGGCATGGAAAAGATACATGTATTCTGACTTTTTTTCTTGTTATTGATAAACCCATCTATTCATATTGCTATGTAAGTATACGTCAGTATTAAAATTAATGGAATATCTACAAGATTGAACAAAAAATTTTGTTTGATAAACTTTTAAGAAACTGCAACAATTTAAAGAAAGAATTATAAATTCCAAGATGAAAGACCTGTTAACTTACAAAAGAGGAAACGTATTTTGATAAATATATTCAAAGAAATTTGATTTAGAAATAAGTTGAAATAGAACAATAGTATGTGACTTTGCAAATCCTGAGAATGTTGGACATTAATTAAAAAAAAGATGTAAAATCTTTTTACAGTACATACCAAAGAAGGTGAATGAAATGTTAATGGAAATAAAAAAAAATGGAAAGGTGTTAGGGTGAGTGGCAGAGTTGGCAATTCTTAAAATTAAAGAGAAAATTTTTTCTAATTTTATTAGATGTTTGATCGTGGAGAAGAAAAAAAAGAAAAGAACTTGCTCAGTGCATATATATATATATATATATATATATATATATATATATATATATATATATATATATATATATATATATATATATATATATATATATATATATATATATATATATATATATATATAAATCTAGATCAGCAAGATATATTGATAGAATATGGTCAGGCTGGGCTACAAACTTAAATGTGCAGGGTGTCCAACCCCTTCCCCTCTGAATGTATAGTAATGGTTGTTGCCTGAAAAAAAATGTTATGCATAAGTGATTTTGACACTCATCGAAAAAATCAAAACAATAAATAGAATATTGCAGAAGTAAAACATTAAACTTCAAAAATTCAAGCCATCATTTATGAACCAGAGATTATCATTTCATCAGGTTGATAAAACAATTTTCCTGGGAAAAACACAGGTACTGTTTCCTTTACATACTGATATTTCAATGAACTAGCATCTGCCATTGTCAAGAAATATCAGTAGATCTCAAACAGTAACATGACTAAGTGCAAGATAAGATATGAGATACAGCATGAAGTATTTCAGCATTTAAAATATGAAGCTTATCAAAATGTTTATTTCCCTCATTTTCTTCACCTATTTTAAGCCAATATTAAAAAGACAAAGATAAAATTAGAGTTTTCCACATTGCTGGAATACATTGTGCTTCCACTCTTTCATGCTTTTAAATCATACCTTTTCAAATTAGCAAATATTTTCACATTGTCAAAATCAGGTTTGTGACCAATTTCTAAAAAATGAAAAGTAAAAACTGATGTTTTAATTTTCCTGACTAAAATCATTTTTATGTTTTTAATTTGACGTTATTTGTCTATTAGACTGGTCTACATAGTTTCTTGAGCACTGAAAATCATGGAAAATTTAAGATTTTTTACACAAACCTAAAGTCATAGTATTTTTAAATTACCAGAAAGTTTATGACATTCCATCTTTGCAGTGCTCTAGAAGGTATGTAGGCCAGTCAAATAGACAAATAAATGTCAGAATTACAACTAAAAAATTCTTTTAATCAAAAAAATTAAGATATCAGTTTTTACTTCCCATATTTTAAAAAAAAATTAGTCACAAATATGACTTTGATAATGCAAAATACTTACTACTTTGGAACAGTATATAACAACCATGAGATAGTCAATGTAAATGTTAAAGAAATCTACTTGTTTAAATAGCACTGAAAAAGCACAATCAATTACAGCTATGTGGAAACCTTTCATTTTATATCTGTCTTCTAATATTAACTTAAAAATGAAAAGGTGAAATAACTGAGGGAAATAAACATTTTGATAAGCCTCATATTTTGAATGCTGAATTATTTTGAGCTGAATCTCATTTCTCATCTTGCACTGAAAAAATTTGTAAACTATATAATCAAAAAATTGACTGTTTACCTAATTATAAATTCTTCCTATTGCATAGAGAAGCTTAAATTAATTTCATGTGCAGATTATCAAAGGTATTCAATCCTCCTATAAATAAATTGTCTTAATATACATGTCATAGTGTGCTTGTGAGTGTGGGTTTGGTAAAAAAAAAAGGCTATAAAAAGAGAGATGAAAATCTAGAAGCATGGAAAATAATAAATTGATTTGGAATAAATAATTTATTAATGTAATTTGGCTATTGTAAATGTGATTTGTAATAAGGTTAGTGAATATTGTATCTGTGTCAACAGAGTAAAAATATTTAAATGTTAAATAAAATAAACCAAGGCATTATTGAGCTATGTTTAGATATTGGTACAAATCAACATGTATATTAAAAGCTAATTAGTCTTCGAGAATTATTTTTTGATTAGATTATTCTATGGCCTTTACATTGAAGGGAGCATAAAAAGTAGCACTCATGCAAATTTCTAGAAGTGAAAGACAAGTTAAACAAAAATGATAAAGATTAAAAGACTGTTGAATTCTAAGAAAGAGGAATTGTATTGTATACTAATATAATTTAGATTTACTCCTGGTAATTTATGACCCACCATGAGAAATCTAGCTAAAGGTGGGGTCATTACAACATCATGTTATAGACTTCATATTTTCCATTATAGTTTTTACCTACTGATGAGATTGGCATTTGGAGTCACTAGTGTGACATCCATAAATTTGTGTATGATATTGTAGGAAATTGTTTTGTGTATACATTATTTAAATTCTGAATCAAGACGATATTATAAAAGATCATATTAAAAAAAAACATATAATAACACAATTCTTATTATATTCATTTTTTTTTGTTTATTTGTAAAAGCAACTACCTCATAGAAATGATGGCAAAGAGGTATACCTGTTACAATGTGATTCCAATGAAAGGGCATTGAAGAGAAGTACCTCAAAGAGGGAACTAAAATATAAAGAGAAGTTTTATAAAATAGAAAACAAAAGTAAGTTGAATTGGTGGGTGGTTTAAGTCATCTTTCACACACACACACAACATGCATATACACACACACACACACACACACACATATATATATATATATATATATATATATGATATTATAAACAAAACAAGTTATAAATTTTGTAACTTGCTATAGCTTGCATTTTATGTTCACTAGCTGGAGCTTTACCAATAGGCCACTATCAAGCTTTGTTTACATAAACACTGAGAGAGATAGAATTCTATATCTCTTTCAAATTATTTTTAAAGGTTGGAGACAATTTGAAAGATATATTGAATTCTATCTCTTTCAGTGTTTATGTAAACAAAGCTTGATAGTGGGCTATTGGTAAAGCTTTATCTAGTGAACACACACACACACACACACACACACACATATATATATATATATATATATATTGTAACCAAAAAGAAAAAGAAAGATGAAGGTGAAGAAAAAGATAAATTTGAAAGAAAAGGAAAAGAAATGAGAGATATAAGATGGAATGAAGTAGAAGGATGATGAAAGGAAGAGGGAGAAATTATGATGATGATAAGAAAAGTTGAGAGATGAGAAAGGAGAGAAGAAGATATAATGATAATGAAATAAAGATCATATATGAAATAGAGAGATGTGAGAGAGGGAGAAAAATGATGAAGTGATAAGGAAAGAAAATGAAGATGAAAGAGAGAAAAGATAATGACAAAGTAAAAATGAAGGTGAAATGAAGATAATTATTATTAGTAGAAATGAAGAGAGTGAGATGAAAGATAAGAGAACATGGTCAGATTTCTTGCAGATAGAACAAGAAATTTGATAGGGTCTTTGCACATTGCCAATGAACATAATGATGACCTGATAATAGAAAAAAATATGCTGAACAAAGATGGCCATGGGAGAAGAAAATGAAATCTTGAGAAAAATACTGAAGGAATACAATTGGGTATTTTAAGTTAGGCCAGGCTTGATCTCAGAGTTCAAACAAAGGATCCTGGTAAATGAAACCCAACCATTTAAGGTAAAGTCATACCTATTTTTTATCAATATAGGCATTAAATAAAGGAATGGATACATCACATGTTGGAATGGGGTATTATATCTGAAAGCTCATCAGCATATTGTAACCCGCTATTCATCATCAAAAAATGGGATAATTTTATATGGTTATGTCTTGACATGAGGCAATTGAATAAGATCACAATTCCAGATTGTAATATTCCACCACCCATGCAAGAATTACTCATGATTTTTAAAGGAAAAATGCACTTTTTGACATTTAATCAGATGGCAAGCTATTGGTAAATTAGGCTGCACCCATAAGATTGTAATTATATGGCATCTCAATACAATGGTTGCTCATATCAATTTAACCATCTGCCATTAGGCCTGATTAACAACAGGGCTGGCTTACTATGGTGTTAGTATCAAGTTTTAACTGCTGAAGTCAAACAGTTAGTGATGATGTACATGGATGATATACTGGTTGTGCTGAGTAGAGTAGAAAAACATGCCAAAGAGGTAGAAATGTTCTTAAAAGAATATTGTGACAAAGGAATTAAGATAAACCTGAAGAAAATTGTGCTATTTCTGGAGGAAGTCACATTTCTAGGCTACATTATAGGAGGGCAAGGCATCAGGCCACACCCATATAAAATATTGGCCATCAAAAGTTTCTCAGAACCTAGGTCCAAAAAGCAAATGCAATTCTTTTTCGAAATGTGTAATTTCTATAACTGATTTAAAAGCAGTTTGCTCAACATATGGGACATTTGGTTCAGTTATTAAGTAAAGACATATCATGGGAGTGGAAACAATAGCAATGCCAAGCATTTGAGAAGTGAAGCAAGGGTTCATGAGACTTGTAATCCTGGTTTTTTACAACATTGAGAAACCCATTAAGGTGCAGACTGATAGCAATAGGTACAGGCTATGAGCAATTTTATCTCAATCCTTGGATCAAGAGGATGGTCAGATGAAAGTTCTGTATTTTTAGGTACATTGTTCAACTGACTATAGTGCCATCACAGCACCATTGAAAAATAAACTCTGGCCATTGTTTGGACCTTTCAAAAACTCAACATGCTGGTATTGGGATCAAAAATAATTATGATTATGAAAAATGAGAGCTTAGCATTTATTAACCATACTTATCTGACGAATAGTCAGTTGGTGCAGTGGAGCTTATACCTCCAAGAGTATAATTACATGGTAAAGTATCACAAAAGATCATTGTTTCTGATGCTTTCAGCCATAACCCCATGCATTTGTCATCATGTCCTCTTAAAGCTGAATATTTATATGTGGCATAAAAAACTTAAAAGTTAATGAGGAAGTAGAGAATGATCTTAAAAGATTACCACTGTGCCAGATGGAGAATGCTCAGCTAAATCAAATAATCAGACAATGGTAAGGGAATAAAATCAAAAATGATGATAAGTCTGGATGTAGGAAAACCAGAAAACTGAAGACTTATTATACACCAGCAAATGAGGGATGCTGTGATGACTCATATGCATCAAATATATAGATATTACTGGTTGTGGCAAGCCAAAAGACAGCTTAGTCTGTGGTTTTATTGTTTAGGCATGCATGGGATCGATCAGCCAATAGGAACTTAGTCAAAAGGCTAAGCCTGCTAAGAGGAATTATGCAGGTCTAGTAAGCTCCATAATCTGAAGGAAGCCACCCTAGATGATCACCATGGATTATTATGAGCTGTTGCCTGTATTTAATGAGAGAAAGTAATGACTCAGACAAATGCTCAAAACACCATGCCTCCTTGAAAATGAATATTTTATTGTGATAGGAATGCCTCAACGTCTTTTCTCAGATTATGGTACACCATTTATCTCAGAATAATGGAAGGTATGGGCTCAAAGATTGGGGATCCAACACATTCTAACATCAATTAGGTATCCCCAATTGAACACATGCAAAAAAGAAATAAATTGAGTTGGGATAGTTGTTTAGGACTGATACCCTAAATAATCACTGAGGATGTGTCAGAAAGATTCCTGAAATACTGAAATTCTCTCCCATACATCAACAGACTGAGGTACCAGGACAGAAGGAAACACCAATAAAAGTGAAGGACCAAGTGCAGGCATATCATACTCTTTTGAAAAGAAGTCAGAAATGAAACATTGCACAATGGAGGGACCTTATTGGATTAAATTTGGTGATCTCCTCATGGTTAGTACCCCACACATGAGCAAAACTGGTAAATGCATTTGTAAAAAATTCTGCAGTCTGTATGAGGAGGCATTTTGCATCATTAAGTGTCAAGGGGATAATGCATTCTGATGAAATATTAGGAGGCATTTCGCATCATTATGTGTCAAGGGAATAATGCATTCTGGGTAAATATTAGATAGGAGATGAGGGGATTATGCAATGTGCATTCCGTCAAACCCAGGTTACTAGGAACCTTTTGTGGTCTTTATGAGCCATTTATATTTGTAAACTGTATTTAAAGCCTTCAGGGAGGGATTTATTGTAATGGGGAATATAATCAAACCATGGTATAGTCATATTTTTAGGCATTATTATAGAATATGTTGATATGAATAGCATTAAAATTTCTGGGTCCCTTATAATCAATGATCATTGAGATAGTTTTATTCTATTAAAATATTTTTATGAGTAAAGCTCATAAAAGAGAGGGATGGGGGTACATGTTCTCTGATGTTTTTTTCTTGTTGTTGCCAAACCTATGTAAGTGTATTGCTATGTAAGTGTATATGTGCATTAAAATTATTGTAGTTTGAATATCTACAAGATTGAAAAAAAAAATATTTTCTTTGATAAACTTTTAGGAGAATATTAAAATTTAAAGAAGGGATTATAAATTCAATGATGGAAGACCTGTTAATTTACAGAAAAGAAAAAGTATATTGTCAAATAAATTCAAAAAATTTTTATTTAGAGATAAGCTGAAATAGAATAATAATAAAGTGACTTTGGCATTTGGAGTCACTAGTGTGACATCCATAAACATGCTGTGTACGATATTGAAGTAAAACTTATTTTGTGTATATAATATTTCAATCTGAATCAAAGCTATAAAATAAAAGATCACATTTAAAAATGAATAATAATATAATTATCATTTTATTGATTTTTTGTGTACATATACATACACTCATGTAAAGATAATTACCTCATAGAGATAATAGAAAAAGGGATAGACCCATTACAATATATAGAGGTGAAGTTTCTATGGCAAACATTCTTGAGATGACTTCAAATTAAAATTATTCAATACTATGTTACGAAGTGCTCCACATAGTCATAGAGCCATGGACCAGCCATATTCCATTGAGAAAAAATTTTCACTGGAGAGGAGTGTAATGTTCACTTCATCTATTTGAGAGCATCAACAATAAAGTTGGTTTGTTCTTATCAAAATCTGAATTCAAATAAAATGTCATCAATTATGCCAATTAATTACTACTGTGGGCCCTGAGCCATAAGGCTGCACTATATCTAATGATGCAATCCTATAGTGGGAGTTATATAGTGCATATTACACATGCTTATGCTGTAAAATCTGAATTGATAATTCTATTGTTTAGAGAGACAATATAGTCCTGTGCCAAAAATACAGTTTGTTCCAAATGATTATCACTGGATAAAAAAGGAAAATTAAAATGAGGTTTCACACTAAAAAATATACATATACTATAGAATTCCCCAAAATATAAATGACAAATTCTGGAAGCTAACTATTTAACGAGAAATAGATTTATGAAAGTAGAGGGTGACAAATTTATTAATCTGACTATGCTCTCCCTCTTAGAAAATATTAAACATATTTCTGAAGGTAGTTCGAATATATGCTTAAAGATAATCATTGATATTAAGGCCCATGATGAAAATAAAAACCTTAATTGGAGCATATAATAGGTTAAATTGTGCATATTTTACATCCACCATACAATTAAACTAAACAAAGACAAATCCAATTGGTCTAACAATATAAAAAGCAACACAAAGATTTTTAAAATTGAACAATATCAAGTGCTTAAAGGAAAATAAGGGAATGAATTTGTTCTGTTCTCAAGCAGTGATTGTAAAATAAGTTAACAAACAAATTACAAAGTTATGATTCAAACATCAGAAAATATATAATTTAAAAAAAGAAAAAAATCATATTTATTTGGTCAACATTAAGACATTTAAATATAAAAAGATTCATCAACAGTTGTTATTCCACCAGAAGCTTCATAAATGTGATAATACATAAAGCAACTCATTTCTTTAGACTTTTAACAAACTTTGGGGCCTTTATTTTTATAAAACAGCCAACTTAATAGCTGAGTGGCTGATTGATTATGTAGCTTTTGCAACAGTTGCTCTCAATTCCTCATTTGAGTGCATGCATATATTAAATTCACAAATGTACAACCCACAACAAAGACATACCAGATTAGATGTAGTGAATAATTATGGTTCACTGTCATGCCTGAAATTCTTTGGCATAGTTAATGATATTTTATTTGAAATCAGGTGTTGATAAAAGCAAAACTCTTTATTGTTGATTCTCTCAAATAGATGGATAAAAAAATCAAAGCCCTCTGCAATGGAATTTTTACATGATTGAACATGTTTAGCTTATGAAGCTACAAAAAAGGAGATTAGTTTGTAGCATATTATTGAACAAATTTGAATTGAAATTCATTCTAATACAGTATACCACAGCCCTTTATATGTATGCTATGTTACCGAGGTCCTAATTTATGCCAAAGAAAGGATGAGCCAAGTCGCTTTTTAATTTCTTTAGCCTGGACAACAAAAAATCTATGTGCATCAAATAGAATAAAGTTCTTGGGAATGTATATCCAACATTTCAATATACAAATAGACTCCTATTTTATCACCAAACATAATAATATTCACAGTGAAATTCGTCTCCATTCAACCTTCCAACCTCACACAAACTAGCTAGCTTAAAGTCTTTTATTTACAAAAACTATAAGTTATGCAAGTGTGAGGCAAACAGGAAAAACAATATCAAATTGTTTATAAAAGTCCCATTAAACTCAGCATATGATCATAATATATTATATAAAACTCTTAAATTTTTTTATTTCTCTCTAAGTACTTTCATGTAAACAACAACATTATTAATGCTGGGAATAATCTTTCTTTTATACTGGGTATATATAAAAAGCTGAAGACAATCTACATGAATGATTCAAAACTCCCACCAATTTCAAGCAAATGTTGAACACCACTAAAACAAGTTATCTCCACACCAAGCACTGCAATGAGCCAACTTGCAAAGTAATTTACTATTGTGAGTCTCTTGCCAATAGTGCTATTAGAGTGGCACAACACAAATACAATTACAAATGCATCAAATCAGACTCTAACATCAAGAAAGTAGTCTTAGTGCATGGGATCAAATCAGGTAAAACTTTTAATCCACTTAATATCAAAGTTGATTGCACTGAGCACCTTAATTGTAAATGAAATTATACAGATATCTGCTTTATTGCAATGTGACAAACAAGAAAGACTAATCATTACATTGTCACACTGGTGCTATATTTACATTCACAGATTTGCATACTAATAAACATAAATTTTGCCTTATATACACTGTTCTGGTCAAAAGCAGTGCTAAACTGTAAATGTTTGAAGGAATTATAATTTTATAATCTTTGTGGCACAGTGTATCATCTCTATCTGTTGATCATAATAAAAAGAAAAAATAATAAAATGTAGTAGTAGTAGCAGCAGCAGAGCAGTAGCAGTCATAGCAGCAGCAGCAGTAGTAGCAGTACTAGCAGCAGTATTAGCATCAGTAGTAGCAGCAGTAGTAGCAGTAGTAGTAGTAGTAGTAGTAGTAATAGTAGTAGTAGTAGTAGTAGTAGTAGTAGTAGTAGTAGAAGTAGTAGTAGTAGTAGTAGTAGTAGTAGTAAAATAAAATTCTAAAGCATTAAAACTTTCAAAATAGAAAGATTACTTTTGAAAACTTATTGTTAAATGATCATCATTTTAAATATTATTACTATTACTCCTACATTGTTCCAGTAAATTGCATGATTTCTCAGCTTTATGGATATTAATAGAAGAATGTGTGTTCAACATTATATTTGAGGTAACACAAAGTAAATTGATTAATAAGAAAAGTAAGTTCACAATTTATTAATAATAAATATATAATTTTTTTGTTTATACACTTGCAACTATTACTGAGTATAATGTACAAAATAGTAAAAATAATAAAAATAGTAATTCTTAGAGAACATAGAAATAAAACAAAGTAACTCATTTTTAAAACTTGTTTTTTATATGACTATAATCATGAAAAAAAAAAATCCAACATTTCGACTATTTTATATAGTCTTTTTCAAGGTACACTAATATATATATATATATAACAAATAAGACATACTCCAAAAAAATAAATTACGAAATATATCAATAACCACAAATTTACCTTATCTCACTCCCCTTTCCTATTACCAACAATCACAACTTAAACACAAACAATTTCCTTTTTTTTTTATTATAATATCTTTTAAAACATTTTATTAAAACCCTATTATTTTCATTTCTGTTTTTCTATTAACATCCTATTTAATTCTGGTTTTATTTCATTAATTTATACACTTTCTTTTATTATCCTTTCATTATATGACTTAATACATTCTAGAGGCTTTATATCAAAATCCATATGCTTAAATTTATTCATGTGAATGTAAACAGCAGAATTCTTATCAACTAAATGCTGCTTTAATCTAGTTTTTAATTTATTGTTACTAGTCCCAACATATGTAATTTGTACATTCTTTCTAAAACAATTCAAACATTTTATCAAATAAACTGAATTCATAATATCTAACCTATTATAGTCCCCATTATTATTAATTAAAAGATTTAAACTTGCTTTCTTTTTATAAAGTGGACAAATTGAAACATTATATTTTCTATTAATCATTTTAAGTAATTTCTTAACTTTAATAAATAAATCTTTAGATATATTAAAACCAACATAAATATTTTTTTTTCTATTTCTACTTCTACCTCATCCCATTTTATTTCTTATTTTATTTATATTTTCATTAGAAATCAAATGTTCAACTACACCCTTAGGATAATCATTCATAAAACATTCATTCATAACAATATCAATCTCACTCCCAAACAAATTACTATTTGAACATGACTTAATTGCTTTAGTATTTTATTATTAACAATATTAATTTTACGATGATTATCAATATCTGAAAAACAATTATTTCATAATCCAAAAAAATGTTGTTTTTTTTAAACACAGATGTTTCTATACTAACACTACCATTCCTATCATTTTTTTAAAAAATTCTAACATCCATATGTTCAATAACATTAGTATATTCTTTTTTTGATAGTAAACTTTATTTTTTCAATTCTACCATTAATATAACTCAAAAAATTATCTGCATTTCTTTTATTACCATTGAAAACCATAAAATAGTCATCAACAAATCTAACATAAAAAAATGTTTTTTTTTTTTATTAGAACTAAAAAAATTGCTCTTCAAACTTATACATATATATTCATGCCAAAAAACTCTCAGACTATTACCCATACTTAAACCCTTTTATTGCTTATAAAATTCATCCCCATATTTAAAAATAAGGTCCCTACAACAAATCACTAATATTTCATATAAAATAAAACCCTCAATTTTTAATTTTACACCTTTATTTTTATTATATAAATCCATAAAACAACAAATACAACCTCCTAATTAATGTTAGTATACATACTAACTATGTCTAACTTTACAAAAAACAATTTTTTAAAACCTTTACCTTCTAAAAAAACTTTCAATTTACTAATAAACTGTATAGAATTATTAACACAATTTCTTTCAAACAATGTAATATATTTTTTAAAAAATATTATTATGCTTAAATTAAAAAGAATGGATATAATTTGTGTATAATAATATTTTTAAAAAAATATATTACATTATTTGAAAAAAAATGTGTTAATAATACTATACAGTTTCTTAGTAAATTGAAAGTTTTTTTTAAATGGTAAGGTTTTTAAAAATGTGGTTTTTGTAAAGTTAGGCATAGTTAATATGTATACTAACATTGATCCAGAGGTTAATATTTGTTGTTTTATGGATTTATATAATAACTATAATAGGGTAAAATTAAAAATTGAGGGTTTTCTTTTATATGAAATATTAGTGATTTGTTGTAGGGACCTTATTTTTAAATATGAGGATGACTTTTATAAGCAAAAAGAGTGTTTAAGTATGGGTAATAGTCTGAGTGTTTTGGCAGGAATATATATGTATAAGTTTGAAGATCATTTTTTAGTTCTAATAGAAATAAACCAATTTTTTATGTTAGATATGTTGATGACTATTTTATGGTTTTCAATGGTAATAAAGAAATGCAGATAATTTTTTGAGTTATATTAAAGTTAGAGTTGAAAAAATAAAGTTTACTATGGAAAAAGAATATACTAATGCTATTGAATATATGGATGTTAGAATTTTTAAAAAAATTGAAAGGAATGGTAGTGTTAGTATAAAAACATCTGTGTTTAGAAAAAAACATTTTTTTTGCATTATCAAATAATTGGTTTTCAATTATTGATAATCATAGTAAAATTAATATTGTTAATAATAAAATTATTAGGGCAATTAAGTTATGTTCAAAAAGTAATTTGTTTGGAAGTGAGATTGATATTATTAGGAATGAATGTTTTATGAATGATTATCCTAGGGGTGTAGTTGAACATTTAATTTTCTAATAAAAATATAAATAAAATAAGAAACAGAATGTGATTAGGTAGGAGTAAAAATAGAGAAAAGATTATTTATTTTGGTTTAATATATCTAAAGATTTATTTATTAAAGTTAAGAAATTACTTAAAATAATTAATAGGAAATATAATGTTTCAATTTGTCCAGTTTATAAATAATACTTATTTTGCAAAGCGCAGACGGTATTGAAATTAAACTGAGAGCGTGCAAACATATCAAGCGCTTAGCCAATCAGATAACAAATACAGAGACAGAGAATTTAACAAGAAAAAAGTAGTTCCACTCTCTTCTTTACTTGTCTTTCTATATATCCAAGCCAGTCCAAAGTACTTAGATCTGAAAGTGTAAATCTTAAATATCTTCATACTTAACTCACTGAGTTCTAATTAAAAACATACAGCGTGAAATCTTAAGATTTACTATGCAGTAGTTTTTTGATGTTATAACATGCAGCAATATATGTAAATAATATTTATTTTACAAAACGCAGATGATATTGAAATTAAACTGAGAGAATGCAAACCTCTCAAGTGCTTAGCCAATCAGATCGCAAATACTGAGACAGAAATTTTAATAAGAAAAGAGTGGTTCCACTCTCTTCTTTACTTGTCTTTCTATATAAACAAGCCAGTCCAAAGTACCTAGATCTTAAAGCGTGAATCTTAAATATCTTCACACTCAACTCACTGAGTTCTAATTATAAACATGCAGCATGAAATCTTTCGATTTACTATGCAGTAGTTTTTCGATGTTATAACTTGCAGCAATATGTGTAAATAATATTTATTTTATAAAGCACTCTCTCAGTTTAATTCCAGTTTATAAAAAAAAAGCAAGTTTAAATCTTTTAATTAATAATAATAGGGACTATAATAGGTTAGATATTATAAATTCAGTTTATTTCATAAAATGTTTGAATGTTTTAGAAAGAATGTAGAAATGACATATATTGGGACTAGTAAGAATAAATTAAAAACTAGATTAAAACAGCATTTCGGTGAACAAATTCTGCTGTTTACATTCACATGAATAAATTTAAGCATGGGGATTTTGATATAAAGCCTTTGGAATGTATTAGGTCATATAATGAAAGGATAATAAAAGAAAGTGTATACATTAATGAAATAAAAACAGACTTAAATAGGATGTTAATAGAAAAACAGAAATGAAAATAACAGGTTTTTAATTAAATGTTTTAAAATATATATATATATATATAAAGAAATTTTGAAAAAAAGAACTGTGTGCTTGATATATTAAATTAATTAATTCTTAGAGGTAATTTTAACTTAAGAGTTGAAGATAATTATATTGTATTATTTTATAAATGCAAAGTTTGAACCATAGTTTTTGTGAATATTGTTTTACTATAATTATGAAAGTCTTAAAGACATCTTCTTTGGACATTGATGATGTTAGATTGAGTATTCAATATCATTGGCAAGTATTACAGAACAAATTACTTTTCTTTTCATACCATGGTTAAATCAAGCAGTTGCTGGTTTTGGCATACTTCAAAATGTATTTGGATCTGACTGCTTCTTCAGATGTTTTATCTAACCACACATATTAGATAATCTTTCTCTAAATAAAATCGCCATATTTCCTCATAAATATAGAATAATAAGATTATTCTGCATTCCATATAGATGAAAAATACTAAGTTCAAATCATTCTATTATTTATAATTATAAATTTATTTAAACACACATTGATTACATAAGTAATATTTACTAAGGCTGTAAACCTCAATAATATGCGCATGGAAATGCAAAGGTAGGGACTTCTTGTAAACATTCAGTATATTGAATAAATAGGTTAATTAAAACAATTATTAAGGTATAGATGAACTAGTTATTTGGTGGAAAATTGTCTTATCCACCAGACTTTTGTATTGGCTTGGAATGATTCCACATGAATTCTTTAGTTTTGGAATATAAAAGACTAGATTATGTTTTCTATGAAATTGTATGACTGTTCAGTAATAAAATTGAGTGAAAAGAGTTCAGATTCTGTGATTGTTTCATCAAATATGTAGCAGGACTTCGTTCTTGACTTGTGAAAAGATAAATATTTATTAAATGGTACATTAAAAAAATGTTTACATTCAAATATAAATAATAATAATAACCAAACTTTTGCAATGATCATGATGATGATTATTGATAATAGTTCTGATGATTAAAGAAAGAACAATTGCTTGCAAAATTATTTTTGAAAAGTTTCATTTATTGGAAAAAAATATAAGTTGGAGATGGTCATCCAAACATGATGCTGTATTTTCCAATATTAACAACACATTTTACATCTAAATAGATAGCATTAGGAATGTATTTGCTGCAATTCTTTTCCAAGTTCAGAATAATCATTAGAGAGTTCTCTAATTTTTAAAGAGGCTACTAAAAGTTTTACAGTTAGAAGTATACTATTGAAGGAAAAGAAACCCCAGCAGTAATATGTGTTTTTCTAAAAAAAATTGACAATTTCTCTCTGGATCTGAGGTTAATGTGAACTTGAATTTTAAAAGCCTTACATTATTTAAACATAAATCTCTAACCAATATTTAGTTGATTAATTTTTTTCATTTTATCCAAAATTTCATTATTGGGTTTAAAATTGTAGGGATCAGAAAATATTGTAGCAGTTGTACTCAGTTAAAATCTAAATCATATGGTGCAACAACAATTCTATACAATGCCATTCTAAATATTAATGTGAAAAATATACTCATACAGAGTTTAAATACAAATTTTAATATCTATTGTAGTGAGTATACTTTCGATGTTTTCATATCACATTTATTGTCAGTCTGCTAAGTACATTATTTTTTTTAATTTGAATGTTATTAGCTTTTGGGTTCTTTACATATTCATATTGTGTATGAATCATGACACTTTTAATTTATGTTCACCACAAAGTCCAACTTAACAATTGCAACCGATTCTAACATAGTACCAGCATTCTCTGCCACACACATCTAGGCAAATGCACTAGAAAATAGGCTTGGAAATCTCACCAGACCTCCCACCCACACAAAGACCCTCTACAACCCACATTGTCCTTAAAACCAAGAGAAATCCAGGTCACACAAAAAGATACCTTAAAAAATAAAAAATATTGGTATTTATCTCACACAAAGCCAGATTCCACAGATAATTGCCACACTATCATGGAAATTCTAGTCCTCACCTATGTTACCAAAGCAACTCAACCAAATATAGAAGTAATCCTGGATTGCATCTGTAGATATAGCAGTCCAGACCATTTAATCTTGTGTAAACCAATAAAACAACTTTTACATATGTAAAACTACAACTACAAATTACCTATGTAACTATAGCAATCTAAGCTGTGTAAAACCTATTAAACTAATCCACAGCATAGTTAAATTAATCAACTTTTACACATATAAACCTACATCTATGGATTGTCTACAAAACTGCAATAATCCAAATCAGATAAAACCCTTGAAACTAATCTACAACATAATTTTTTTGTAATATCATGTAAATCAATAAATCAACTACTACTACTGCTGCTGCTGCTACTACTGCTACTGTTGCTACTGCTGCTTCTGCTACTCCTGCTGCTTCTGCTACTACTGCTGCTACTGCTACTACTGCTGCCACTGTTACTACTACTATTGCTAATCTTATTGCTACTGCTACTGCTACTGTTACTGCTGCTGCTACTGCTGCTCCTATTACTGCTACTGCTGCTATTACTATTATTAATAGCATCATCATCATCATTATTATTATTATTATTATTGTTGTTTTTATTATTATCATTCTTATTCTTTTCATTATTATCTTTCAACGATAAATGTTATTGACTGCTAAAGGGTAACATGTTTCGTTTTGCATCATTTAACATCGTGATTTACATATAAATTGTATTGGATCTCAAGAAAAATGTTTGACTTTGTATAAAACCTATGTTTAAATAAAGGCTCAAACATGGTTAATTGTAATCTGTGTAAGTTGTTTACATTGTTAGGATATCTTTTCAAAAAAATGTGTGTGCGAAAATAGTATATGTGAGAATTTTCTAGTAAATTTATTTTCAACTCCTGAGAAGAATTGTAAAGACAAAGTCTTGTTCTTTCAATAAGATTTTAGGATTTATTCAGCTGATAGGTTGACATTGGTATCTTTTAACCTTGCTAAAGTTGTACTCATAGATGTGAAGATTAATTCATGTCTATTTAAATTATTATGGCAGTACACCTGTCAAGGTAATCCCCTTTTGTTGCTATTTGTAGACTGTTCACTTTGCCACTTTGCTTCAGAGATGTGAATTTGGATGTTTTCCTTTGGTTTGCAGTCTAATTTAAAAGAGCCCTGGTAACATCATAGATATTGTGGTGAGCAATTTTGCTGTTTAATTTACTTAGTTCTTTTAGCTTGTTAATGAATGTGAAAAAATGCCATTTGGTGTTGTACCCAAGAGTAAATTAAATGTGCTATGAGTGCACCAGTATAAATAGAATGCAAATGCATTGCCAAATGCAATGAGGATTACATGGGCATCTGATAGCCTAGAACAATCTGCTGAAGTGAGGTATCTGATTATCTGTAATTACTTCTCATGATCTGACATGATTTGTATAAAACTGTAGGTGGATAAATGATATGTTGATGCATTTCTTCAGCCATGTTGTATAGGCAGAAGAATGGAAAAATAGTTTTATATAACTAATGTTAACAGAAATATAAGAAATGAAAAAAAAAAACATGAAAGTTAGTTCACTACAAGAAATAAAAAATGTCTCATTTGACTATATTTTAAAGTACCATAAAAGTTGCATAATGTTGATTCCATGCACAATAGGAAGGGTGTCTGATAGTGGTTGTAAGTAATCCAGGATGTAGACTTTCAGATAGGAATATTTAGTGATATCTTCAATATTTATTTGAATTAGGTGGATTTTACATCAAGTAGACATTGACATGCAAAGAATCATCATAGTGTGACAACTCTAGCGTTGACTGTGTTTAAAGGTTTAATATATATATATATATATATATATATATATATATATATATATATATATATATATATATATATATATATATATATATATATATATATATATATATATATATATATATAGTGTGTGTGTGTGTGTAGGATGAGCCCCTTTTTTATGACATACCACTGAGGTATTTAATGGAAATGGAAACTGTTTTTCTTCCTATAGCAATTTGCTGAATAATGTTGAAATTACTGAGTTGAATAATTTGGTGAAGTTTGATAACTGAAAAATTGTATATGATTTTTGTTATACCAAGAAGTTTGAATAGCTGATTTTTGAATAAATTGACAGATAGACTTTTGAAAAGGAAATGATAATCGGTAGCACTTTTTCTTTGTGCTTTGTTTGAATAGTTTGTCTTATATCATGCATTACAAGATGAAATGGGAATTTAATAAATTCATTTGGTTTTCATTGAACATTTTTATAACATGGTTAGCTAGTGTATTAATTCCAAGTGATCTTTTTTTCAGATTAAACTTAAGTTGATACTTTAGTATATTCTTGTAGAAGTCATCCACATATGCATTATATATGATGTGCTTCTGAGTGTTATTACACTTAAGTTTGGAATGACTGTCTGAGGATAAAGGGAAATGAATTTCTAATCACTGAAGGTAATATGTTTTTTTCTGATTTATCAGTAAATTGATAATTATATATAGGAGAGTTTGAGTTGCAGTAATTCACACCAGCATGTCTAATAAAATTTTAATTTGGACTGAATTGAAGGTAATCCAAATGACAAATTAAAAAGATATTGGTGCATATTTTTTCACTATTAAATATGACTCAAGACTGTCTTAAAGTTTAGTATAGAATAGCTGAACGATGACATTTTTTACAAATTGTTTCATTAAAATTAGAGAGTGTATATGTGGCTCAATTTCAATCATTGAGAATTTTCTCCAGGACCTTATTTACTAATTGGTACTTAGAGATAAATCACAGTTTGAAGAGTGGATGCTGGTGTTGCATTTTTCATGATAAACATCATGACAATTGGATAAAGTTTTTTGATTATTATATTTTCTGTGAAAGATCATTGGCAACGTTGAAAAAATATTTGGTAGTAAATTGATGAAATGTTGAAAACCAAATGTTGGATACCATCTTTTTATGGAGCTGCCAATTTGTTGATTTATTAGAAATGGGTGATGTGCTTTAGGAGAGCTGAATTATTCTGCATTGGATGGTAATTCATTAGATGTCTTAAGATGTTGCTGAAAGTGCTGGTAAATAAAATGAATCATGTTATGTTCAGCATAATTAACCACTTCAACTTGAATTGCCATGTGATCTATAATTTTTGAAGTGTATCACAGGGACTAGTGAAGTAGCCTTGTCTTCATGCATGTTGCTTCTTCAGACAAATTCTCTTTTTGATGGCCACATCTGTTTTTGATATTACAATAGAAAAAGAGCAAAAAAATCTGAAATAATTTTAACATACCATGACAAACTCTATTATTAAATCAATAATTTATTGTATCCAACATTTTATTTGTACAAGTAAAAGGCGATAGGTTTGTTTGCTGAGCAGTGATATCAAGATTCTTAATGTCACTAGCATTAGCTTTCATGAAACATGAAGATTGGTTAAGTACATTGATCTTAAATTATTTGTGTTCCTTTGAGCTAATTATTGACTATTAACTACATCAGCAAATGATTGATTAGTTTTTTTACCTTCATGATATTGATTACCTTTTTTCTTTCCTTCATGGTATTGTGGCAGATGGTGCCAATATGTTGCTTATGTGATTGTCTAGCCTCCAGATTTATTTAGATTTTCCTGTAGTAAAAGTTATTATAAATAAAAAATTACTTAAAAATTGAATTTTCTTAACAAAAATGATTAACATTTTTAAATTGTTTTAATTGGTAAGGTTAATACCATGTCATTTTTATTTTTCTGGAATTTGTGAGAGTTTGAATTTGAGATTTACCTTGATTGCTTCTGCTTAAATATCATGTATAATAATAATAATAATAATAATAATAATAATAATAATAATAATAATAATAATAATAATAATAATAATAATAATAATAATAATAATAATAATAGTAATAACAACAACAACAACAACAACAACAACAATAATAATAATAATAATAATAATAATAATAATAATAATAATAATAATAATAATAATAATAATAATAATAATAATAATAATAATAATAATAATAATAATAATAATAATAATAATAATAATAATAATAATAATAATAATAATAATAATAATAATAATAATAATAATAATAGTCACCAGAAATTGC